>WAAD01029777.1:0-11729 GCA_013389945.1 Fregata magnificens
AAACCAGCTCCCCTCAGCCAGACCCAGTACACTCACTAAAACCAATGGGTCTGTACTGGAGTATAACTGCTGTGAGAAGAAAATTGTATTAATGGCATGGAGATGTCTGCTTATAGAGGTGGTGTTAGAAATATCATATATTCATATAACAAATACATGAGACTGGAGACAGTATTTGAAATACCTTCAAATTGGATAGAGTGTTTTCTGCCTACATGAGTGGAATCTAAACTAGCTAGCAATCTAGTTGGCCTTTAAGTTATTGTAAACATCAAGACAGAGCAATTCTCTTGCTCTTCAGTAAAAAAAAAAAAAAAAAAAAAAAAAAAAAAACTGGCAGGCTAGGACTCCCATTACCTTGTCTGGGCTGATTAAGAACTTACTTCTGCATAGTATTGTTAGTCTTCTCAGCTGGAAAGTATGTAAGGGGAATAAAATATAATATCTCATTATTCCGCCAGGTTTGATACTCTGGATCATCCAAGTGTGTTTTCTTAAAGAATTATCCATACACTCCTTTATTTTCTGGACAAAAATCTGTATGAAGGAAGCCATTTTCTGATTCTTCTCACCATGGATGAGTTCATCCAGAAAAATTACATTTAATTTCCTGTCTAATAGCTTGTTTCCCAATTATATTTCTGACCCTACCCAGAAAGGGATTTTCATTCTTCCTAATATCAAGCATAAAAGAAGGAAAGAAAAAAAAAGTTAAACAAACAACTTGGAACTGGGGTGACCTCCTCACCGTCATACAGAGGACACGGAATTAATGTAATGTAAATACCTTTGTGCTATCCACACAACAATCACCTCTCCACACACTGTTATCCATCCCAGACCTAAATTCCACTACTTACAAGCTTTATATCTGTTCAATGATCCATATATCTCATTTCATTATGAAATCAGAGGGAAAAAAATGAAATGTATAGACCTAGTAGGAATCAGAAAGAACACCTTCATGAGTGCAAGGAGCACTCATTTAACACATTTGGAAGAAATACTTCAATAAATCTGACTTTAGAGGACCCACAGCACGTTCTTTCATACATTTTATTCCAACTTCCATCATCTTTAAGTGCATTTCTAACCTCACAAGGAGGGTAATCACCAAATAACACCATAAGAACACCTTTGCTCAAAACATTTTCACTAGTTTTCCTCAAGTAACAACAGGAATACTAAAGCAATAGAAATATCTTTTCCCCCAATGTTTGACTTATTTTAAAGGATTTCTTGTTGAGTTCTGTCTGTGTAAAAGTGATATAAAAACAGTATTTGGAGGATGGATTTCTAATTCCATCAGACAGAAAACACCAAGGCTCAGGTCTGAATCTGGTATTTTGGAGTTTTTCTTATAATTCATGGATATTTAGGTATAGCACTGAAGTTAATGGCACTTGCAGCATTATGAATCAATATTAATTAAAGAGAAAATTAAATACCTATCAACTAACATTAGGCCAATCTTATGATACAAATTGGAGAGTAAGTTTTTATGCAACAGGAGAAGAAAGAAAATTACTTTTTAAAAGGACTTTAAATGCATTTTAAAATAAATTAATACCATTTTAAATCCCATCGAACTGTAGAGATTATTTTAAATTAATCTTTTAAAATCCACTTTTTCAAATCCTTCTAAATGTAATCCTTGGTTGAGATAAAAACCCAATTCATTTTATTTTTTTAGTTGTTTATTTTTCTGGTAAAACAGGCTATTCTATTTTAGATCACACAAGCTGCTATTAGCATCAATGAATAATGATATTTCTTATGCAGTAAGGGCTTAGTCAGTCCCCATCATCTGTGGTTTATCCAAGGGGATTAACCATTTATAATCAAATCCAGGTGGATTAATCATGCCCTGGATAGGAAGACTCAGAGCTGGCTCGGTGCAGAGTCAGTTCAGATTGGCTGAACTTCTTTGGGCAGGTGTGGTGCAACAAATGTACTCCACTGCTTCCAGGCCACGTCACATACAGAAGGTTAATCACTTCTGCAGTGTGCAGAACCTTAGCAAATCACAGAATAATAGAACTGTAGAATCATAGAATGTCCTGAGTTGGAAGGGACCCACAAGGATCATCGAGTCCAACTCCTGACCCTGTACAGGACAACCTCAAAATTCATACCGTGTGTTTGAGGGTGTTGTCCAAATGCTTGGACAACCAAAATCGATCCAAAGACCCAAGTTAGTCATATTCACTGCAAATTTGTTATCTCGAGTTCCATGAGATGAAACTACCAAAAAATATGATGCAGAGACACAAGTGGCGGTACACAATTAGCTTACGTGCTGTTGGATTTATTAGTCCCCACTCAGATGCCTCTGCATTGTACTTCCCTGTGCTGCTAGCCCAAGGCAGTTGTGCACAAAGGACAGAAGCCAACTCAGTTCTCACACTTACTGGCAAACCTGAGAAGCTCCCCAGAATTTGATCAATGGGCACAAAAAAGACCTCTTAAGTGCATGTGTGCAAGCAGACCCTGCCTACACCAATGGAGCTTGCAAAGAGGTGAGGTAAAATGAACCCAAGCTGTCTTTGAGCAGTGCCACACCACAATCTTTGCATTTCAACAGCTTACATCATTATGTGGTTTTCCTGTTCTTTGGATACCTCAGTCTCTGATTAGTGAAACACTGACTATATTTGATGTGGATCACACAGCTTAGATATTCAGTGTTAGCTTTTATACTAGCCTCTCTTATTAAGTGACAAAGACAAAGTACTGCCTTCCGGTAAAACCTTGATAGCCCAGGAGTAGAGCACTACAGGCTTTACAGCATCCTGTAGGGCAGAGGTAGGCTTGCATGCCTCTGCAACAGCACCATGTTATGGCTATAGACACAGCAAGCCCTAGTTCTGTGTGTCGGAGAGAAAACCAGAAGTCTTCCTGAGTTGTATGCCTTTCCTCATACTTGTACAAGGGCTATTTACAAAATATGTGGATGTCTTTAGCTCTGCTGTCATTTTCTGCACTGGCTTTCATATGATGATTTGGAAGGGAAGAAGAAAAGCAGGAAAATGGATAAGAAATAAGTCAAGAGGAAAAGCTCATTTACCTAATTACTTTGTGTGGAACAAGTCAATTTTCTTCTCGGCTTATGGCATATATTTTTTCATCATCTTCCTTATGTGCAAAACGTCTATTTGGCTACAATATCTAGATAACAGCTGAAGATGAAGCATGAGTTCAAAGACTAACAGGAAACACAAAGCCACTTGAATTCCACAAAACAAAGATACATACTGTTTGCTAACAGATCTCAGACATAGGAAATATTTTTTACTTCCTTGTCAAAAGCAAGTCAACTACATGGTTGCATGTAGTATGAGTAAATTGTTCTTATAATTTCAATATTTTCCCTAGCATAACATGTAATTCACTGATCACATAGTGGAAGAAAATGCCTAAATCATTTTATTTATGAAAGACTGAGAAAATGTTGCTTTGTTTTTATTGCTTCTTTGGAATTATTAATGATTTTTAAAAGCCTAACACTAAAAGGAAAGCAAAATCATCAACTAATATGAAGTATTTTGCAACCTGTATTGTCCAGCTCTTTGTAATAAGCAAACTTATATAAATTTAATATTTAAATTTAAAATTTTATATAAATTTATATCAAGTACATAGCTTTGAAGGCATTCTTGATTATGAAAATCCAAACACATAAATGTAGATTTTGGAAACCAACTTACTCCCTTGTGACGTTTCACCAACAATCCTGAAATCTTTTATGTATTCAGACATAAAAGTGCACTTAGTAGCTGCAATTGCATATTTTACAACAGTCTAATTAAAGAGCACATCCATTATATATATTGTCTTGTTTGCAGTGAACAGACAGAAATCAACTTAAGGAAAAGCAGGCAGTCTATTTCCTCTCCCCACCTGCTGACTCTTCAGCCAACAGCCTAAGGAGAGGGAAGTCTCACAAGGCAGAGGAATGATAAATGATTTGAATTCCTGTTTCTGCACCTTTGGACTAGATTGACGCTGTCTCACAGGTCCCTGTAGTTCTCCAAATAATACTAGTATCCGTACTAATAAGGGTGGCACTGATACTATACATGGATAGGTGTGCCTGGTCACTGCGATCATCTAGACTGTGTCCGGGGTAATCTTTTGGTAATGAATGATTCACTCTAGAGGAAAGACCAAGAAAGAGTTGGTTAGTGAGAGCTTCACCTCTCTGACCTCTGGGAAGACAGACACCCTTTTCTCTTTTGGGAGAGCAGCCTGTTGCTTGTGCTTTAGCACTCCATGTACCTGTACACTGAGGGAAAGTGGTGATGTGGCTGCTCACAGGCAGACATACAGATGTGCTATGTGCCAGTGGAGCTGGTTAGCTGCAAGTCAGCTCTGGCCTTGAAGCTGTGAGAAAGCATTTGGGTGACCTGTGGCTGTGTTAATGAGCCCTGCCAAAAAGTGGGGCATATGAAGTGGGGCACACACTTCCAGAGTGGAACCAGGCTGGGTCCGGACGTCTAGGAGTCCAGGCAAAGACAGTTATTCTGCCTGTTTACACCATCTGGAAAGATGCATTCGCCTCTACCGATTTTGCCCCCACTTACTTTCAGAGTGGAATTAACTGTAGTAGTCCTACATGTTAACAAAAAGCAAGCTGGAACTCTGCCTCTGATTCTTCAAACAACCTCAACGCTAGAAAATAAAAAAACATGATGCTGCCCTCAATATCACAGCCAAGCACATCACACAGAATAAATAATTATTTCTGATTGTACAAATCAGCACCAAGTAATGGTGGAACAAACTCACCAGGATCACAGATGGAAACTTAATAAAGTTGTCTTAGCCTTTTTTAGATCCCCTGAGGCAAAGCTGCAAGTGAAAAAAACCAGATAAAATGGCAGAGGGCAGGGGGATGTACAGTAATAAATATAAATGCTTTCTGAGAAACAAGAACCTGACGTACCATACATGGACCACTAGATGCTCCAAAGGAAGTTCGTGGGGCTACTGGGTGTCAGCTGGGATTGGATCCAGGGTGGCATTTGTTGCATCATCTTAGGTGCTCTGACATGATTGGTAGTGCAAGAAAATTAAGTATCTCAAGAAGGAATCCGCAGAAAATGACTGAAAAGTAGATTCAGCTAATTAGGAATTAAATGCAGAAAGAGGCTAATTAAGGGATGTCTCCAACAATCTTTCTGTTCCAGCTGTTCAACTGAAAATAACTTTGGTAATGTAGAGGTCAAGAAGCAAAGAAATTGACTTCAAGCACATTGTGGAATTGGCATTCAATGGGATATCGGAACCCCTGATTCAGATCTCTCCTTTAACTTGGACAGAGCATGAATTTGAACTTGGATTTCCCGCAGTCTTTGTAAGGGCTCTGAATATTAGAATGAGAGTCATAGAATGGTTTAGGCTGGTAGGCACCCCTTAAGGTCACCTAGTCCAAGCTTCTGCTTAGTAGGACTAACTTCAAAGGCTGTTCAGGACTTCAGCCAGCCTAGTTATGAAAACCTCTAGTGATGGAGATTCTGCAGCCTCTCTGGGCAAGTTGTCCCAGTGCTTAACCACTCTCACTGTGAAATATCTTTTCTTATGCATAATCTCGATTTCCTTTGCTAAAACATGCAGAAATCGCAACAATTGCATCTTATTCTTTCACTGTTCACCTGCAAGGCATGGAAAAAAACCCGTCCTTTCTGCTCAGGCAAGCATGAATCTGAACTGCTCATGTTCGTGATCAGCCTAACCATTAAGCTAAAGCCAATCTTAAGGTGTCCATCACTCTCTAACTACATTTTTTTAAATTTCATTTTAGATGGCAACTTATTAATTTCAATACAAATTAACTACTCTGTATAGATGATGGCCTTTGCTATTTTTGTAACACATGACTTGTAATATTGTATAAGTTGAAGATTTAGACTACAACAGTTCAGTGTCAGATCTTTCCCCTATTCATCAGAAGTTGTGCTTCTCACTGCATGAAAAACAGGCAGAAAAAATTAAATCTTTCCCACTTCTGTGTCTTCATCCTGATATAGCATAACACAGATGTCTTTTTATGTGGAAAAAAGAAATTATAAGGAATGCCATACACCACTGCTAAAAACAGGTCAAGGACAGGAAACCTTAGTGGTGATTTCAAACTACAAGTGCTCAATACACAAATACTATGTCAACACATTTTATAAAAAGTAAAACTAAATAAATAAATTTTGAAGTTACAACCAATGAAATGTCATTCTCTTTTCTTCCATTTAAAAGCAAGATTGTTCTTGACCTTTGGAGACACTTGAAGTTCATTGCAAAGGAACACTTAGTAGCTGCAGCTTGTACAAAGCTAAACAAGAAAAAAGCCACTCTAGTACAATAAGTCCAATTTAATATATGTTCCTCAAGGACTTCTCGTGCCACTTGCCACATATTTATAGGTGTCTTACATTTTAAAAGTTATAACCAAAGTATTCTTTTCTTAACAAAAAAAAGGACTTTTACAGTGCAAACAAAAAACCAAGTTACCTAGTTGCAGCTGAAATGCACAATTCAAAAATAAGTTAAAAAATTGCCTTTGGCTCCTTGCAGAACTAAGACCAGGTTCTGATACAGAAAATTCAAATGGTGGTGGTTTTCAGTAGTAACTGTACAGTAACTGAGTAACATAAAGAAGGATTAATATTATACTGTAAATTTTTGAAAATAACGTTAACTGAAGAAATGAGAAATTGGCTTATATCCTTTTTTTGCTCTGGATTCTATCTATATTAATTTTGAAAAGTGAGTTATCACACAAGAGCTCTGTTGTCACTAACATTCAGTGATAAAATGATCAACAAATCTGCAGTGAGGAAAGAAAGTTTTTCTCAGCTCAGACAGAAATGGAGCACTGTTTCTTGTGGGGTTTTTTTGGGGGGGCGGGCTCTCGTGTTTTGTTTTCCTTTTGTAGTTAAGGTATGGTCCAGTACCCAAAAATCCCAGCCCCATCTATAGTGACTTGAATGTCTATATTTTATGGAGACAAATCTTCTCCCAATATATTAATCTCTTTTTCCCACTATCCATTTCCTGTAACATCTGCCTTTTTGTCCTTAGATTCTGAATGCCTTCTAGTAGTCCAGATCTTTTGCTGAATTTTTGGCAAGTGTCTAGGACATCATAGGTGATGACAAAGGAACAACAATTTCTATTGAAATTAAACGTTTTCCTGCTTTTAACTCTACCTTTGTTGGAACTGTACAATGAAGATATTCCTGTTTTAATGGCAGCAATTCTCACGAAGTCAAGAGTGAAAATAAAGAGGTAGAGGGAGAATATATTTGTCATGCTTAAAGCAAATGTTTTCATGGAATTACTCATACTGATGAGCGTGTCCTTTCCTGGTTAGTTACAGCTTGAATTTTTTACTTCCGAAGTGTATCTAATCTGCATAAATTTTACTTTCCTCTATCAAGTTGACTAGGTTTGTTAGGTACTTTCAAAGTCCCTAAAAATCCTTTCAGGTTTAAACTAATTTAAATAATTGGGTGACATCTGAAAAAATCTTAATATTTCCCTTTTCACCCAGAGCTTCAAGGTTTTTAGTAAATACAGTAAGCCATGGCCGAATGTGAGTCTTGGAGGACTCTATTATGCAGCTGTGAAGACGAGAGTTTGGTTTTCTACAAAACAAGAAAAACTTAATTTTTACAATAGCAGTATCTTAATTTATGATCATTGTGAAACAACACTTACTGGAATTAAGTAAATGTCTTCATTGCACACACCTGATTGCACACAATCAATAGAAATTAAATCCTAAGTAACAATCATTATTACTTTATTGATAATGTAGCAGTTTTTTCAGTTTCTAGAGCAGTTTATATTTTCCAGTCTATATTTCTGAAAATATAATACATCAATAATTAATACTACATGTGAATAAAGTTTTGCTCAGCTTAACGTAACTGAGTTGCATGTTTTCTGTCTTCTGCTCATGCATAGCTCTGTTTTACAGTGAAAAAAGAACAAAACCTTGATGCAGAAGTGTAATTATTACAATGTATTCTGTGCAGTCATTGTAGTTCTTGAAGTGTTAAGAAACAGAGTTTTCAGGACTATGTACCAGATGGAAAAATAGAAGATTAGAGATGAAACTGCCCGAAGGTATAATCCTGTTGAACAACTGTGGACAGAAGCATTCTTCATGCACCATTTTCAGGCATTAAGATTTCTCACAATTTCTCTGTTGTCCTGCACTGATGAACAAACTCTTTTTGTTTAATATAAAATTGCACAATATAATGGGGTGAAACACTTAAGTTTAAGGGATATTTGATCCACATCTGTTCAGACCGTGACACGGAGCAATGTGGGAAGGAAGGGAGGAGCAACAATTGATTTATAATCCAGAGAAATGCAGGAAACAGTGAAAAACAATGCAGAAAGACTCTAATAAAAGCAAATAACATGGAAAAGGAGAAAACTAAATGATAATGCCATTCTGGGGCAGCAAATCCGTCCAATTCATCCATCTTGTCAGAAGAAGAAATGTATCTCTAAGGCCAAATACAAATTTTCAGGACACTGTCCCAAAATATCCCAGCCTATACGAGATTTAGGCTATTTATTAGCTTAACATATTTAAAAGGCAAAAGGCAACAACAAATACTAATGTCTGTTGTGTTGGGTTGACCCCAGCCAGCAGCTACACTGCCACCCAATCTCTCGCTCACTCCCCCTATAGGGGGATAGGGTAGGGAATCAGAAGAGCAAATCTCAAAACTGGTGGGTCGAGATAAAGACTGACAGATCAATACGTGAAGCAAAGCTGTGAGTACAAGCAAAGCAAATGAAAGAACTCATTCACTGTTTCCCATCGGCAGGCAGATGTCCAGCCACCTCCTGGAAAGCATGGCCTCAGCATATGTCATGGTTACTTGGGAAGACAAGCCCCATAACCACGAACATCCCCTGTTCTTCCTTCTTTCCCCCAGCTTTTATTGCTGAGCACAACACCATATCGTATGGAATATCCCTTTAGTGGGGAAAAGGAAAAAAAAAAAAAGAAAACTTTGACACCATGCAGACACTGTCCAGCAATAGGTAAAACATGGATGTATTATCAACACTGTTTTAGTCACAAATCCAAAGCACAGCATCATTAGGGCTGCTATGAGGAAACTCCATCCCAGCCAGACCAAGTACACCCATAGATGAGGTACAAGCCAGATGCCAGTATTCTTGTGCCTGACAAACAACCAGCACCTTCTTCCACGAAGTCACCAGAGTCAATAAAAGAAATGTGAACAATTTATGTATTCGTTTTTGCATTGATTCAGACATAGCAGATGTTGTAACTGCTTATCCAGTTAGTGGGTTGCTTAAGTACCAGAGTTTACAAAAGAGCAGCATTATGCTGGTTCAGAATAGTTAGCATCTGTTTAAGAGACATGATCTTCTACTAATATAAGACCCTTGTAAAGACTCAGAAGAAAATATGTTCAGTGGATATGATCTGAATCTATAAGCTTGAGCTGCAAGTGCAGTATACTACTTCAGTACAGCTTATGAAGATATGCTAAAAAAACCAGACTACTCTTCTATTTAGTACATAAGACAGTGTCACTGTGAACTATTGTCATCTGTAGTTTCATTAAATCTACTGATGCAGTGTCAGAGCTAAAACTATAAAAGAGGAAACAGCTCTTTGAGTAATGAAATGCTATTTATTAGTGTGGTCTCATTTTCTAAGGAAGATATGTGGAAAAGATTAATAGTTTAACTGTGACTCATAGTCAAAGAGGTCATGGCTGGAATTACAGGTAATTATCATTTCTGAGAAACTCACCTCTGAGTTTGGACGAAGTGTCAAGAATCCTTGATTAGCAATCTGCCACCTTTATAATGCTGTAGAAGGCACAGGAAGTAAAGAGGGCAGTCAAATCAACCTTCATTAATATTGTATGCTTTAGCTTACAGCTCTTACATAAATAGAATATTAAGATAAATTACTAAAAGTCGGTGTTCTGCCAGAAAAACAGTCTCAACCTTTTTTTGTTGGCATACAGCTTTGACAGTGTTTTAATCCATATTAACTGTCTGTGCTATGTTGTAAGTTTATGTCCCTCAAGCAGATGGCACTCCAATTATTCATATTTGTAATAGACTTTCCCCCGCTTAAGAGAAAGCTAATGTGAGATAAATCTTAAGCACCAGAACAATAGTTTAAAATTGCCTTCAGTTGGTGAGCTAACTGTGGAGGACTTCTTAGCCCCTCTACCTGCATCCTTGTGGCAACTGCAAGAAACTCTTTAGGTCAGTTTTTATGGCATATTATTTCCTCATTATATTATCAGCTGTGTTTTCATTAAGCTTGAGACAGATACATCCAGCTGCGCAAATCACAGTCTCCTCAGATACAATCAGATTTACACCAAAAAAGAAGGAAGATATTGTAATTCAAAATGTCTGTCTTAATTGGGATGTGTCTGTCTTAGAAAATGTCCAGACATCAAACTCAAAAGCTCTTTTGAACTTATTTCTTTAGCATCCTAAATGCTTACAGCTCTTAAGGAGCAGTAACAGGAAATATTTTAGATCCAGCAGCACTGAATTCAAATCTGAATTTAAAGATAATTTGCATCTGCAAATACTCTTAAGAAAGGGAAGTGTTATTCACTTCTGAGGGCAAGGTTTTCATACACATCCTGTAATACTCTACATGTTGGTTTCTTATGGACACCAAAACTCAGTTTTTGAGGACTCCCATGGTTATATTTTTGCCTTGCAAAATTAGTTTCTGAGATGTGATGTTATGTGTAAATCTTTCACTGCCAAAGTAAATGATGCAGAAAACTGAAATGTGGGATCTGGGTTGAAACAGGACAGCTGAACCAAGGCAAATAGTGTCTGGTCCCAGTGACATTTTCTGTTAAAGCTTAAAAGTGATGATGGATAAAGACTTCATAAAAGTTTCCTTTCCGAATATTTTAACCAGTACATTAAAAATGAAGTCTAAAAAATCCATTCAAAAATGTCTGTGATTGAGAAGAAAATTACCCCACCCAATGCATCAGTTTGTGGAAGTTCACCACAGAGACAGCCTCAAGAGGAGGTAAGGAGGTCTTTGGGTTGGTCTAAACCTCTGTGATAATCTGTTCACAGTGCAAAACTGTGCCCATGCAAACAGGTTTGTCAGTGTGCAAGTTTTGATAAAAAAATCTGTGAAAGTGATGATGTAATTCTTAGCATTAGCCCATAGCTACTGGTCACAGTAAATGCCATTAATTCCCACCATCTAATAAAACAGAGAAGAAGGATGTGTATGCCACATTGATCTTCCTTATGCTAACTTTTGCCACTTATGTGCTAAACCACAAGGAACATCCATAACCCCTTCTGATTTATGACATAGAAAGCTCTTATGCAGACTGACTCTTTAGAAAACAAAGAACAGGCTAATTAACCTCCTTGTAGCCTCTGAAGCACAGAGCTATTTTTTAGCAAAAAAAAGTATACTTCTGCATCTAATATTGTGTAAGCGTTTACACAATATAATTCACACTCTCCCATCAGATCATTGAAGCAGAACCATCTAGTCTCAGGTAAGTCTGAGTTGCTTTGTCTGAAAAAGTAATTAATCCCAAATTTAAAAGGTATTTGATCAAATTTGAAATTAAATCATGTTTAAAGGCCAGATTCTCAGCAAGCACAAATGAAGGTATGAAAACTTACACAAGATGACAACCGGACTCTTACTGCTAAGC
>WAAD01029795.1:0-39499 GCA_013389945.1 Fregata magnificens
CCTCATCCTTACCCATAAGCACTCGACCTTATCATTAGACGCAAATGTGTTGAAAAGTTGCTTCTGCTAACACGTTTTCAGGTAATTGTTGAAATGGCACTTTAAAGCCCTGAAATCCTCTTTCTCTTTTTGAGAACTTTCATAAGTTGACAAGTTCAAGAATATGTCAGATCTTTATGTCAAATGTTTTTGGAATAATAATGTCTTCAAGAATATTTTGGATAGTTAACAGAGTATCACTATTTTATTTTTAGCTGCCTTTGAACAGTGCTTCTGGGAATTATGAATTACTGGTGGAGGGCCATGCTGACGGCCGGCGCATCTTCTCTAACCGTACCAGCTTGATGTATATGTCAAAGAGCATCTCTGTATTCATCCAGACTGATAAATCTATGTATAAACCGGGACAAGACGTGATGTTTCGGATTGTCACCTGCTATCCTGATCTCAAACCTTACAAAGTGTCTCTGAATATATATATCCAAGTAAGTATCCACAAGAACCTAGTTATACATTGGAATTTGTCATATGTTCCAACCTTATGTGACAAATAAAGATCATATGTATTGTTACCTAAATCTTGCTAGCAAGACCACTTGCATTTAACATGAAGCCTGACTTTTCTCCTAGGACCCTCGGAAGAAATTAATTCAGCAGTGGTTGATGGAGGAAGGTGATTTGGGCGTAGTTTCCAAAAAATTTCAGTTATCAATGAACCCTCCACTAGGAGACTGGTCCATAGAGGTGGAAGTGAATGTGAGTATTAACATTGCCAAATCACAGATTTCATTTCTCCTGACATATGTGAATAAAATTGTGTTTACTTTGGTGAAGCAAAACCAGAAATAAGCATGAACCACGAGAAGAGGAAATCCTTCCCTCATGGCAAACCCAATATATTACACAAACCTCACAAGATTTTCAGCAGTATGTGGTTTTGTAAGGAAAGCTATAAAAAAAAGCATATATATTTTATCCTAAGGTCTGTGTTTTGATTTTAAAATACAAATGTTATTTAAAAAGTGAGGGGTTTTAAAATTAATATGAAAGAAAGATCTTATGGAGTACTAGATTTTTTTTTTAAGTGAAATACCCTTATGTTTATTTTGTAAGTGAATATACAGAAATTCATTGTGCCCTGCTGTGCAGCCAGTCACTGTCTCAAGGGCTGTGGAATCAAAGACTGTCATTTACAAATCTCTGCCTAGTTTTAGGGGTGTTTCAGCAACTCACAATGACCGAGGAGTTACTGAGGAAAAAATAACCATGCAAAATAGAAAGGATTAATAGTAAAGCAGAACTATTGCATAACAAAACTGGTATGATCTAGTTTGCACGTTGCTATTGGTAGTAGTTCTGTCAGTCCAATCCTTTAAGCTGTACACTCCTCATACACCGTGGAACGTGTTGCAAAAATAGCTGGAGGTTTAGCTGTTCAAAACTCTGTGTGTCAGGTTTATTCAGCCTGCTTTAAATGTCTGTAATTTGGGAACTGCATTTCCAACTTGGCTTGCAGTGGCCGTTCAGAGACATTTAGCAAGTACAAACAGGGTTGCTTAATGTTCCCTAATGAGGGAGTTGATGGGGTAGAAAGCAGAAAAACTCCTGTGATCATGTATTACTTGGGAGTAATATTTACCAGTGCCAGTTATTTGCTTGATAGATTTCTATAGGCTGAGGTGGGTGTGGGTGGTGCTCAAGTGAGTGTCAGGACTGGATTTTTCAAACACGTTCTCATGTGGGTGTGGAGTCGTTACTATTGTCTTTGATGGGAAAAAATGTTTTAAGTTGTTCCTGCCCTTGTCCCTGTGCTTGGCTGCTCCTTCCCATCCCTGCGCTGCTGTTCAACAGCTTCTCAGTCACGCTGAGGCAGCAGGTGCAGTAAGGCTGAGATCTAAAGCACGCCAGGGAATTGACCCAGATTGAAAAGCATCTCTATGTTTTTCTTTGCCTAACCCAGACCAGCTCACTGATCTCGTTGATAGCACAGCCCCACTCACAGCTGCATAGGTGCTTTTCAGGAGGTGGGGAAGTATGGCTCAGACTCGGGAACAAAGGCTGGTGACAGTCGTGGGCTCCCTCAACAGCTCACTTGCCAGGTGAAAAAATGTTTGTGAAATTTTGCT
Source organism: Fregata magnificens (assembly GCA_013389945.1). NCBI lineage: Eukaryota > Metazoa > Chordata > Aves > Suliformes > Fregatidae > Fregata > Fregata magnificens. The sequence continues at coordinate 2,127 of WAAD01029795.1, forward strand.
TGGGCTTTCTGGGAAGTCTTAAGTGATCCTTCAGTCAGGAGGACACTGCTGAAGGAACTGCAGCAGCTGTTCTCAGGATCTGAATATGAGTGCCACTCCCTCCTGAAACAAAACCAAAAAGAAAAGGAAAAAAATAATTGTAAAATTGAAAGAAAAATGCCATCGATTCATCTGGGCTAATGAAACAGCTGCGAGAAAACAGACAAGTGAAGTGAAATGTTAGTAGACTATAGGAGACGGTATTCTAAATTTTAGCTGTCTAGTCTGTACTACAGAAGGTTAATGAGCATGGAAAACATATCACAGGGTGGGAACATCTCTCAAGTTATGAGTAACAGGGAGAAGACGAATAGGGAACATTTTGTTCACTGTCTCTTCTAATGCATAGCTAGAGGGCACCAGGTGAAGGAGGTAAAGAGCAATTTCAAAACAATTAAAACAGCATGACTGAACTGTAGAGCACAGCACTGGCGGGTGTTGTGAATACTAAAAACTCAGGTGGGATCAAAAAATGTCTGGAAAAATTTGCAGAATTACAGTCCCTTAAGAACTGTTAACTGGAAAGCCCCGAGGCTCAGGCTGGCACAGTGTCACTGCTGGCTACCCTGGTTGATGCAGTTCTCTAAGGTGTTGAACCTTGGCTGCTGCCAAAGACTGGACATTGGCCTTCATGTTAGATCTAGCGGGGTACACTCTTTTCTAGGTTGTCTTTATCATGTTTTATTTAAGAACATCTCATTTTCCCTACTATTACATTTTTAAAGCTTAGGGTTTTAGCATTGAGTGTGACATTGAATGCAATGTTTGGGGTTCTTAACAGAGCTCCAAATGCTTCAGCAGCATGAAGAATATCCAGGGGCAGGGATAATGCCCATCACTCTAGGGTATCTTTCTCTATTCACCATTGTTACAGGAGACAGTTCAAGGTGGAAAGTACTGCTAAATGCTTTTGGTACATTTAACAAAATGCTCTCTTGGGAAAAGGTAAACTTGGGCAGAACAGAAATGAGATTCTTTTTTTCATTGACAGAGGAAACGGTTAATATTTAAGAAACACTGCATTTAATAAGTGGATAAAAGGGGAACTAGGAGATAGATATCAATATAAATGAAAGTCTGAACTCTTGCATATTTGTAGGAAATCTAAAGATTCCAAAGAAAACTTGATCGTTAATAAAAGTATGAAAGAGTTTTTCAAGTTTGCTAGGAGCAAAAGAAAATCCAGCAGTGGCAGAGCCCAGTAACATGAGGAAACAGTAATTACGTGGCAGAGGTGGAAGCATATAATAGGGGTGATGGTTCTGTGTGGTTAAGTGAATCTCAGTGTGGGAAGATTTGAGAAGACCAGCAGAAGATGAATGTCCTTAACAGAAAAGAGTGAGGTAACATGGGAAACTGTAGACCTGTCATCTGACATGAGAAAAACAATGACAAAGGTGATTTGGGATTCTACTGATAAAGAATTAAATTCTTTAAGGCTATTATGAATTTGGTTAATAAGGTAGATTACTGATGTCACAGATTTTTGTAAAGGCTTTTCATGGTACAAAATCCTAATGAAAACCAGCAATGTATGTAAAGTCTGTCAAATAAGGGTGGATTGATTTTTGGGCAATCGACGCTCACCCAGGGTGTTTCTAATATAAACTGATGACAGTTTGCAGATGGAGCTGGGGAAGAAAGCTCCATGGTGGGAGACTGCAGAAGTCCCATCTGTTGACTGTATATCAAAGGTTCAAATGAATCAATAGATTAATTGATTACAGTCTCTGAGTGCAGTTGCAGGTTTTAAAAAGCTTTTTGATCTAGTGGAGAAAGGTGTAGTATGAACCAAGTAATAGAAGTTGAAGCTAAACAAATTCTCTTTGGCCTATATTTGTCTTTCATCAATGAGGCTCTTAATCACTGGAACAAAAAAAAAAGTGGGGCGGGGTAGTGAGGGCTTCTCTGTTAATGTTTTAGCATCAGGAATGGTTGCCTTTTTGGAAGATGCATTATAATAATGCAGGTTGCTGGAGTAGCTGAATACTTGAGTAACCAAACCTGGGTTAAAAGCAGGTCAGGCTAAATGATTCCTTCTGTCATTAAATTTTTGAATTGAATTTGAATTTGAATTGAAAATGAAAATAGAGGAGAAAAAGAACAGTATATTATATAAAAAAAAGAGTTGTAGGCTTTGGGGTCCAGAAAAACCTGGCTGTTCCTACAGTTCTTGTCCTGTGGGAATAAAACAGCAACCCCAATCCCCACACATAGAAGCTTATGTTGTTTACTTTCAGATACCTTTTCCTCCATCATTCACACCTGCTCTGCTTTAATTTTCAAATTCTATGTTAAAAGAATATGATTACAAAGCAATATGCATTATTTCTGTAGCATGTGTCTACACAGCATCTTACATTGGATAAGGCTATCATGCAGAATATATTAAATAACTATTGCAATATTCACACAATTACACTAGGCCTGTCTAGTGGGTTGTCTCACAAGACTGTTATTTTTCTGATAGCATGTCATACCATTGGATTAATGAAACCTGCAAGAAACCTTGCAGAATAAAGGAAAAGAACTTTTCTGATGGGGAACTCTTTTTGATTCTCTTGGTTACAAGAGACCTTACGCCCTGAAATACAAGGTCATATGGGATGGGATTCAGTTTGAGGTTTAAGACGAGTGGTTGTCTGTATGTAGGTGATGTGGTAAAGATTTAGTTGGTGTTCAGTGAAAGCTAGTGAGTGACCTGGATCACTCCGAGTGGATATTCCTAGGTATTGCCTGGATATTCCTTGCTGTTCTGCAGCTGTTCTGCTGTCCAAGGGAGGTACAGGTTTTTCCTGTGTCATATATAAAGTTGTATGGATTCACCAATCCCTTCCTGATAAGAGAGGTTACTGAGAACTTGGATTTACTGGTAAGGAATACTTAGTATATGTCTGGCATTTTTAATAGATTTTAATAGATGTGCCTACTAGTACCTAACTAGTACTGCTAGCCCTGGGTCCACATGGGAATCAGCGCAGCTTATGGGTCTACTCAGGGCTTTAGGAACATCTTCAGATGGCAAACCCAGGCTGATGTCCGCATGACTTAGCTCTCCTAATGCCACAACCTGAGCTTTCTAGTTAAATAGTCAGCTGTCCAGACTTTCTATCTCAAGTTTCACTCTTGTCTTTAAAGAGTGTTGTTAGGTCAGTAAATAACATTTCCCTTCCAGTGGTTACAGATCAGTTCCCAAGTGTACCGAGTTTGGATTCCTGGAAGTACTGCCTCTGAATCCTGTTTTAAATCAGGTTCTGGCTGCTTGCTGCTGTTAAACATCCTGTAGTACTTTTTAATAAGAGTTCAGGTGTTAGTACAGCTGTTTCAAGAAAACTCAAGACAGAGTAATTCTCTCGTTCCCGAGTCTCCACCTTGTATTTTAGTTGGATATCGTATATTTCCTGTTGTGGAGTCTGGTGCTGAAAGGCTTTTAGTTGTTGAGTTTCAGTAGTAGGCATCTCCGACCAGAAGTTTTTCCTAGTTATAAGGCATTTTGTAATCTAATTTATGGAAGTTGTTATTTGGAAATTTATGATCAAATATTGAAGAGTAGTAATGTTTCAGGTGCAACGAGAGCTTTCTAAAATATTTTTGAAGAGTATTATATTTTTTTAAGAGCTTCAACTAAAAAGCAACTTTTGAAATCGGCTGGGGTTGATTATATAGTTTACACTTCGAATTTTTTAACTTTTGAGGTTTTATGTGTGTTGCAGTATATCCACAGTGAATTCTGTGACATTTTACTGCTAGGTGAGCTACAGATTTCACATTTGATCCACCGAGTTTGAGGTTATATCATTACTTAAAAAAAGTGTCACCCTCCTTCAAAATCAAACTGTATGTAAAAGCGTTAGAATTGGCTGTGTATTTAGTAGTTTGCAAATGAGCACTGATATTTAATCAGGATCTGACAGTGTGAGTACTGGTGACATTGGTGGGACTCTGTTTAGTTTCTGGAGACCATGCTGGTGGATTTGAACAGAAGTTTGGGAATTTATACAGAATCTTATTTTGGGGTTTATTTCCTGCATGTGAAAATAAAGCACGAAAGTGATCATTAAATGCTTCTGTTATTTCTGTCTAGATAAAAATCTATTTTATTTAGCTGCAAAGCAGAAGCAGAGGAGTGTTTCTGACAGGGGCCGTGAGATGGCGGTGTAGCCACGGGAATACGGCTGGTGCCAGCACTGCGCTTTTTCAGGGCAAAGCCCTGAGACCACACCCGGAGTCTTTCCTGATGCTATAACTTGTGATGCACGTAAATATCAGAAACAAATAAGAAAATGGACCTAGACCAGATTCGGTTCAGGGACTTTAGATTGCCAAGGAAGAAGAAAAAATTTTGAGGGAACAATTCCTGTGATCTCACGTGTTGGATTAGACCCAAATGACTTCAAAAAGGACTGGTTCATCACAGCAGAGCAAAATCTGGACTGTAGTTGTTAGTGATTCTTAGATGTCAGGATCCACAGCATGTAAGGCTCAACTGTAGAATGGCTCCATCATCTGCATGATCTCAGAATACTTCTATGGGTCTCTTTTTGGCATTGTTTTCTTAATACTCTGGGCAGTGTGCACAGAATGTAATAGATGTTTCGCAGTTTAAGAAATGCTGATTTAGAGCAAAATGCTAATAGTCTGGAAGGGTGAGTGTGTTTAAGAAGCAGAAGAAGACATGGAAGACAAAAACTGTCCTAGAATAAAGCAGTGCTGGAAACAAGTGGAATAGGCGTGGGTTTAATTTCCTATCTTAAAAAAAAAAAAAAATCTCTTGGGTTGTATATGTAACTAACTGCTTGTCTCAAAAGCCACCACTCCTGGAAACTGGTTTAACAACTTCCACTCCAAAATATTTGAACAATATTTGCCAGAGAGACAGCCTTGCCCTGAGGAACTAAAATGATTTTATGATTTTATGATTTTATTTTATAATGGCTTGCTTTCTGTCGTAAAGGTAGTCATTTTAGAGAAGGTGCAGCCTTCTGCAGGTGTTGACGGTTGGACTTGATGATCTTAGAGGTCTTTTCCAGCCTTAATGATTCTATGATTCTATGATTTTATTCTATGATTCAAGAGTGCTAGTCTCACTTTAATCGCTGTTTTCTACTGCTTACAGTTCTCTTAGCTTTTAATTAATTTTTTTTTTGGGGCCTTCTAAGGCAATGTGAAACAAAATCTTATTTTCAAGGGAGATGCTTTTTCATCCTGCCAGCTGGGGTAACGTTCTGTTCATGGTTTGCTTAAAGGCAAGAGTGGCATATATATGCTTAACATTGGAAATAAAAGATGTACAGAGAACCAGACATGAGGTAAATTCACTACAGGTCATTTTCCTAAGACATCTGTTCCTAGGATTACCTGATAGTAATCTGATTGTGGGCTGCATGTCAGTGCTGTAGCATTTTGTGTTGTAAGGATTATGATCTGCACAAATGTTGTGAAAATAACAGATTCTGCATATATCTTTTCAAACCTAGGAATATAAATATGGCAATTATTTTGGTGATCAGTGACTTAATAATGAAAATGGTAGCAATCTGATTTTTACTTTGATAGAAGTCTTTTGCTAGGAAAAGTGTAAATATAGAGGTATAAGGGGCTTGGTCTGAGATGCCTAATTGCAAAGTCGTTGATCAGGTAAGAGAGATCAGTTATAATTGTTTTCAACTTGGATCCTGGTCCTAGGGTTTTTCCCACAGAAGTTCTCAGTTTATCCTCTCTTGCCACAGACACTCATTCCCATCTGACATATCTTGATGCTACCTGGCAATTGGTTATCTGTATTCAGTCTCCTTTGCCCCACATTTCAAACCATGTTCACTGAGATGCTCCAGCACATATGATAGCTTGTAGTGATGTCACTGTTCTCGGGAATAATCAAAGTAATCAGACTTCTGAGCTCCACATCAGCATAACCTTGTCATGCAATTCAGCAGCAGCTGGCAATATTTTCAACCTTTTTTCAAACCTTTTTTTTCAAACCTTTCAAAACAGCCACCTCCTAGTGGAAAGACTGTTGTCTTTCTTGATCTTTCCCCTATCTCCCAGAAGACTCAAGCAAAGAGGCAAAAATAGGCTTTCAAAAGGAGCCTCTCCCTCCCTGTCCTTTGGGAAGTGGAGACTCCTTTGGTTTCTCAGCCCATTCTTCCAGCCCACCTGAGCTCAGATTTTCCTCTTGGAAAATCATTGCTCCAGTGTAATCCCTGTTTCAAGCAGATGAGCTGAGATTCAGAGCTCCAGTTCTAGGCACTGCCGGTAAATCACCTCATGCCATTTCCCTGCTGAAGGCAGCTTTGGGTATGATACTGTAAAAAAATCATTGAACGAGGGTTATATGTCTGCAGACAAATGATGTACGTGCTTGGCCAGAATCATAGAATCATTTAGGTTGGAAAAGACCTTTAAGATCATTGAGTCCAACTGTAAACCTAACGCTGCCAAGTCCACCTCTAAACCATGTCCCTAAGTGCCATATCTACATGTCTTTTAAAAACCTTCAGGGATGGTGACTCAACCACTTCCCTGGGCAGCCTGTTCCAATGCTTGACAACTCTTTCGGTGAAGAAATTTTTCCTAATATCCAAATTAAACCTCCCCTGGTGCAACTTGAATTACTTGCACTTCAACAAGGAAGAACAATCGAGTAAGACAACAAAAAGCAAAATCTTTGTGGCTGACTACCATGACTTTTTGGTCAACTGTCATTGTACTGAAGAACAGAAATAGCTGCTAATTTTTAATGTTCAGAGAGTGAAAAAAATTTTCAAAATTAATTTCCCAACAGTGTGCCATGTATGGCCTGATGTACCACATCTCAAAGAAATCCCAGAATATGCTTTCAGATAGCCGCCTGAGGAAAATCAGGAAATAAATGAAAAAATTAGAAAAATAGGAAAATAGAAGAGAACACAAGTAGCAATATATTGTATAGTTGTTTATTTCTTCCATTGATTTTTAACTAACAAATAAACAAGACAGGAAGATATAACCCAAGATTATCTCTGCTGAAGTAAGTATGCACTGTAGACTGTAACAAAATTTTAGCTGCCTTTTGAGTAAATGAAGAACTGTAAGATGATACATGCTTTTGAAATGGTCTTGTCCTCTAGACAGACACTGTAGGAGCTTCTCTTTTGTCTAGAGATACTTGCATTAATTTTAAATGAGCTAGTAAGATACTGCTGGTAGGTCAGCCATGGTTCATCATGATGACTGTGAGTACTTATGCTAGGTAGTTTTATGCTAGCTAGCTCAGGTATTTGGTTTTTTATACAGAAACCAGCCGTATGTAGATGTCTGCAGATTGGAAGCTCCACAAGCTCTTAATTATATATATTACAATCTGCCACATGTGAGCATCTGTGTCCTTCTGTGGTGCAAATGCATACTACTGGTTCCTACAGGAGCTTCATAACAGGAGCTGATAATGGTTGAGCCATGATTTAAAATCACATCATGTCAGAAATTGTAATTTAACTTGAATACGGGTGGAATTTGGCCTAGAAGGTATGTTAAACTTGCTAATCTAACCACAATTGTATGTATTTTCTCATATGATTTTTTTTTCAATAGGGTCAAGTTCATTATCAAAGATTTAAAGTGATGGAATATGGTAAGTGTTACTTAAAGGCATTTAGTAGTGACCAAAATTGGTAGTTGATTCTCCATTAATTTAGACTAGCTTCCCTTGGCTGGCATGAACCTTTTGAATACTCCCAGAAAATCTAATTTCCAAATCTCTTGCTTCTCTGAAACTGACTGTGTCCTGGGAAAAACATCATCTTATCGGCTGCCCTGTTTATCTTTGGCAGTTTTTATGACCTACTACTGTAGTGTCTGGATGTCATACAATCTTTAAAATACTTATCTTAAGCCTATGAGATGCAGTTATTGTCCCTGTTTTTCCAGAGTCACGTAGGCAATGTGTTCATCCCAAAATATCTGTATAATGTCTGATCATGAAGCTTGCTGATGATTTTGTAAAGGCTGAATAAGCTAAACGTTTTATATTTCAGTCTTACAAGCTTGTGTGCAGCCTGCTCTTATGATGCTTGTTGTTCTCCTTTCATCCTTTCAACAAAAAGTCCTAGTCTGGGGCATGCATAGGATTGGGTTAAAAATATATCTTACCCTATATTCCTTAGGAAACTGTAGTAGTTTTTATCATATTACATGTTCTACCCTTATTACTTAAAAAAAGAAAAAGATATTATTTCTCGTGTGAATTTAATGCTGTCTGTATTTTTTTTTTTAGTTTTGCCAAAATTTGATGTTATGATAACAACACCATTATACTACTCTTTGAGAGAGGAAGATGTAACTGGTGTTGTCACTGCAAAGTAAGTAAATCATTGATACCATTGTCACCCTCACTCTTAAGAAAATTATTGTGGGTCTCTAAGTGTCAAAGTGAAAACTTATATTTAGAATGCTAAAAAAGCGCCTTCTAGTCAAAATTAGTTGGCTAGCATCCATTTCTAGTTACTGGATTTTGTTGTAACAATGTTAGATAGATCTTCAGACTTCTAGTTAGTTTTTTTGGTCTGGTAAAGGTATTTCTAGACTATAGCCAAGAGATTTTTAGCTACCTTATTCAGAAAATTTCTTGAGTCCTTTGCTTATAATGTATATTTTGAGGCATTTTTTTGTTTTTATGGCTCTTTTATGGTGCTCTCCAACTTACCATGTCAAGGTCTGTAGGTAGCGTAACTCTATTTTATTAGACCACTTGGAAAATTGTGCACACTTCTATGCACATCCTCCTTGATACAATTTATCCACATTGTGGATTTGAAGTATAGGCTTCTCCTGCCTGTCAAAATACCTATACCTGTAAATGGGTGAAGAATTAGAAACTCTTGAGAAATTCAGAAGAGACTTCACTGTAGACTATCGTATAAATAATATTTTATTTTTCAGCTGAAACTGAAATTTCAGTTTCAGCTGAACAAATATCTAGAAAAAAATTAGTATTCATTAATCTCAAATATAAATTAATTTTATTTTGGGAGGATGAGAGCCAGATAGAGCTACCAGATAGATCCATTCCAGAAGACCTGAAATAAAAGGTCTTTCATGGGTTATTTAATGCCATAAAATGCATATGTTCTAAACAAGCACTCCATTTATAAGTGAAATGCAGAAACGATTGTTTAACAAGCTATTTAAATTAAATGTTTGGACTTTTGAGAAAAAGCTTCCTTTCCGAGAGGCAATGCAACCTGATATTATAAACTGTCTAGGTTTCTCACAAGGGGCAATTTAAAAAAAAATGTTTTCCTCAATTTTTTTCCCCATTCTGCTTTGCTTTTGGAATCCATTATGTGCCAATGTGAATTTGGTTTCCTAAGTTGTTTTGATCTTCCACAAGGTACTTGGCTCCTTCATTAGCTATACTCATAAGATATATGAAAGTGTACCTGTCTGCTGCAATAAATCCAGACTTGGATGCCAGTGAATTGTCTGAGATTGAATCCCAGCAGTGCCAAAGTTTTACTGATATGTCATGATTAGTTATAGGGAATGACTTCATTCCTGGTGACTGTTTTTACAGGCTTAATGCCTCTGTGTACGAAGGGTTTGTATGTCCCTTACACTTGTAGATGTCATAAAATCCTTTTCCTTTCTCATCTCTGGAGTATTATTAGATTGAGTACAGGGATGTTACCCATTGGCAGTATCATTTCAAGGTTAATGGCAGCTTATTACTGTAATTAGTTCTGCTTGGAAAGACTGAGTTCAGGTACAAGACAGTGTTGTCAGAGTTCTTCCTGTAACTACGCTATTTGATTATTCTTTCCCTCTGCTTTTCAGCTTTGATATTTCTTACATGGCTGCCAATCAAATCCATAATGACTTAAAGTACTTAAAGTTATCACATCTGAATGTATTACTACTGATGGACTAGAATGATTTTGGGTTCCCCCCCCCCCCCCCNAACTTGGAAACATTTATACAAAATTTTTATTTTATTACTGCTCACTGACTGCAAGTTGCTAATGGCATTCTAAGAAGTGAGTATGATACAGTTTTCAGATTTGCCACAGCTGCAAATTATGTTTGCCATGTAATAATGCCATGATTTCTTTGGACTGTGATTACTAAATAATTTGAGTACAAATATCTTAAGATCTCTCATTTTGTGTTAGCAGCATTTGGGAAGCAAAACACTTGCACTTCCCAAGTACCATTTTAACTCTACTGCATATTAGTTATGACGCTACATTGTTATTCTATTCAATAGCTTGCTTCCAGCTTAGCTTAATATAGTTAATTTTTCTACATTGTACAGCCAATAATAATAGTAATGGGTTTATAGAGCTCGTGTGCAGGAAAGAGCAGCACTGTGTATCTTCTCCAGGTTTTGGGCTTCTGACTTCAGTGTCGATAAACTGGTCTTAGTATTGAAAACTCCATGTTTCAAAGTACAAATGTGTTCTAGCCATGTTTGAGGCCAGGGAAAAATATTTTAGTAGAATCTTTTGCCTTGAGAGCTCTTCAGGAGCCCAAGCCCCGGAGGTGGTGCATTGTTTGACTTTGACTGATATGTTTCAGGTACACGTATGGAAAGCCAGTAAAGGGAACTGTAACGGTCACTTGCCTTTCTGTCTCTTACTGGACAAACAAGAGAAATATAACAACAACAATGGAGGTGAGTCTTCTGTTAGCGGTTTGTAATGTTGTAGACTTTAAGCCTGTGTCTCCTTTTGTAGGTTAAATATGCCAGGGACCGTTCTCGAGTGCTGAGTTCAGCTGGCATGGTCTATGGAGTGACTTGCATGGATAGTGTTAAACTCTCTTTAATTTCCAGAATAAAGTGTCTACATTCAGTCTGCTTATTGGGAATGATACTTGGCTGTTGTGGTCCCTTGAACTGTGCCTGGAAGTTATTTTGGAGAGTGCTAGTTGGCCCAGGTAGAAAAACTTTCCAGGAGCCGCTGTAGCAGCATAGGTGATGGAGGACCTATGCCAATGAATGCTCCCTGGCCCTGTGTGTGCCCCTCCACACTCAGCCCTGTGTTACAAGGACGGAGGAGACCACTGCAATTGTCTAGGTGGAGCTCTAGCATGGCAGAGACCAAAGCGTTTTGCCTACTAATTGCCTAGCAATTACGTTGGAGTTACTGTACTAGTTGTAACATGGAGCATGAAATTTAAAAAGGCATGCAGTTTTGATCTGAAGTCTTAAAAGTGGTGATAGATTCATGGCATCCTTTTGCATTTTGCTTTTGAGCTGTGGACTATGTTTAAAAGAGGATCAATTTCTGCTAAATGGTGTGCCTGTCGTTTTCTGTTGGCTGACTTCAGCGCCTTCAGCAGCACTTAGCCTACAGAAACTCTGAGCTCAGGGATGTTGGATAGGGTATACCCCCCTCCTCAGGCAGGGACCTATTAATTGTATTTTTCTGTAAAGCATAGGCACCACTGCTCTGGCCATGTAGAAGTGGATAATTCTAGATATTAGGAAAAGAAAAAAGTAACTTTCTCCATAACACATTGTTGACTCTAAAAAGTAATGAACTTCTACTGGATTTAATAAAAATGGTTATTGAAAGCAAAAAATAAAGGTCAGTGTTCATAATTTTCTGGTGTTGACACTCCGGAACTTGTATGTAGGCAGAGCTACAGGACTTAACCAGAAATAAGCTGTTGTAGGTGGAAAGGTGTCCTTGGCTTTACTGGCTCAAGAATTTTTTTTTTTTTTTCACGTTGCAGATAAATGGATCTGTGAATATAACTTGTAACAAGCTTATGTTGCAAAACTTGAACACTGATCAGTCATGGCACCAAGGTGACAGTGATTACACAGAGCCAATAGAAATTATCGCGGTGGTCACTGAGTCGCTCACAGGTATGTGGCTGTCTGATGTCTTCTGAGAGAAATCCAAAGAGTAGGTGGTGCTGGAAGAGCTTACTGGTGCGTGGAAGGGCTTGGAGCGCTAGAAAAGCATCATGTGCTGATGACAGTACGAACCATCTAAATGCAAATATACTATCTGAAAAAATACAGTATCTGAACTGTTGCTTGCCTAGATATTAAATAGTTTAACTAGCTGTTAACTCAGTTGAATACAGTTCTATGTTCAGATGGGATCTTAAAGTCAATGACTGATCACTTTTGATGAGAAGAACAGGCATAAAGAATTGCCAGCATTAGCGGAGTCTTAGAAACTTAAGTTTAAACATAAACTTACCTTACTTGTTTGTTTGTAAACCACATCAGTAGAAAGAGTTCTCTGGCTCCATGTTGTCCACTGTCTACCCTCTTCTAGACTGGCTGATTTGCAAACTGAGCCTTTTTTTGAGTTTGTGTTCCACTGCACCTTGCATATTAGAAAAAAGTCATTTGTACAAAATTTCTGCCTGTCCCAGAAACTAGGCTTCATTACAGACTTTCTGTAAAAACCCTGGCAAGGTGAAGTTGGCTGATTTGGGATTCATAAGTTCCTTCCTTGTGTCATTCTGACATAGTCTGCGTGGAGTAGAACACTATGTGGTATGGCTTATTTAGCGTTGTGGAAGACAGTACTAGTACGTATACCACCTTTTTACTGATCCTTAGGTGGAAGGATGAAGAGCAATAGGAGTGGAAATGGTGAAAAGTATGATAGAATTCTTTAAAAATCACGGACAGTAAATAGTATTGCTGCTAAAGGAATATGGACGTTAAAAGCATGTTGTCTAAACACATACAATTATTCAACAGGAATCTCCCAAAATTCAAGTACCATCATATTTCCGAAGCAAAGTGACTATTTTATTGAATTTGTGGACTACTCTAGAGTTATAAAGCCTTCTCTGAACTTCATAGCTACTGTAAGTTCTTTTGTTTTATTATGATCTTTCTGCATAAATAAATGTGACCTTTCCTCCTGTATTTTTGCTTAGATGCCAAAGTTTGCCTCAGATTTTTAAGTATAATTTACATATTTGCTTTCACATTACCTCTTTTTCATGATACATATCAGCAAATACTAAACTTAGAGGCATTTGCTCTAGAAAAGGATAAAGTGGCAGGGAATGCTGTAGTGTTCGCAGGATATATTTGAGTATAGTTTGTCAGCATTCTTATGGAAGAGAAATCTTTTCGGTTTCTAGCTGTTTGTTTTCCATTAGGTGACTATGCTTTAAAACAATAGAGTACTTATTGAGTCCCAACCCTCCTAATAATATTTGTATATGGAAGTGTGTATATACATATACACACAAATATGTACTTTTTATATATATATATATAATTAAGCAAATATTACAAAATTCAGTAAAACTCATCAAACCACATTGCACTCAAGTGAAGGTGTCTTTTCTGCCTTCTGTCCTGTCTTTCTCATGCCAGCTGCAGTCCTCTCATAGAAGTATTTCAGGTTCTTCGTTCTGTCCATAGTCTGCATTCAGTATTTCTACATTTAGCAGAGGTTGCATATTGCATAACTGTGTTTTGCTTGAAAAGGGGAATTGACTTTACAATTCTCGAGCCTTTACTGTATAGAAATCAGACCTAAATACCAATAAAATAGGCTGAATATACACTTTCAGAGTAGATTGGCTCAAGCCATAGCTTTGTGCTAGCATGATCTTTTGGGTTTTTGGTTTTCGTCCTTTTCCTTGGCATCATCCCAGTTTGACTCCAGCTCTGATCTACTGCTTATTCCTGTTCCAAAGATGAGCTGAGTGAGAGGTAGCTGAGGCATTTAGCAATGCTTGCAGCTGGCAGAGAAGAAGGTATCAGTTATGCTCCCAAAGGAGTGTGAAGGAACAACAGCTGCTCTTACTAGTAAGTGGAGATCTGCGTATGCTGTACAGAGAGAGGATAGGAAAATAATGGCAGAGGAGGAGAGGTAATGGAGTGACAGACCTCTGGATTGAAAAAGAAAAGGGAAACTTTAGTTTGGTGCTTTTAAATGTAGAAGTTGACTTTTTGGAGTGTGTAATGCAGAAGAAGAATGGTTTTACTATGGATGAGAATGTGCTTGAATGTGGGAATAAAGGTTGATATAAGTTGTAGTGCTGAATCATGGATGCTGGAGTGAAGAAGTTGCAGACTGTCAATGTTGGGCCTGTTTTAAGTCCTTTCTACAGCTCATTTGATGAATCCATAATGACATCTGACTTGGCACCATCTCTGCTCATCTGACACAGTTTCCTGCACATGATGTAATGTTTTGTTGGCCTTTGTTGTAGTGGTGAGATACAAGTGATACAATTAAATATTCAGGCTGTAGGTAGGATATGTACAATTTGACTGAGAGACAAGCATTTTCAACAAGAAGAGTAATTGGGAGAGCTGAAAGGCAGGTCACCTTTCAGTTCCATCTGCTTTGGTTTTGTTCTTTTTTTACTCCCTGGAGTTATGAATAATTTTGTTCTTGGCTGACTTGCCTACCTGCAATGCTCACAAGGGATTAAAAATAAAGTTACTGATGTGTGAGAAATCTGAGGATGCCCTTTGTTTTTTGATACAATGTGAGTACAAATATATTGTTACATGTCATACGTTGTGCATTTTAGCTTTACCCTGTTTGATGGGTGTTTTCTTTCTTTTTGTTTTTAGCTAAAGGTGACACGTTCTGATAGCAACCAGCTGACAGCTGAAGAGAGGCAGAATCTTGTCACAATCACTGCACAACAGTCAGACCTGCTTTTTCACCACTCGTCGCTTTCTCACCTTGAGAATGAGGCAACAGAGGAGAGAAATCTGACAGTCCATGTCCTTAATTACACGGTCCCAGAAAATGGAATAATTGATGTTGAGTTTCCAATCCTGTCTGATACAAAAACTCTGAAAGTGCAGGTATTACTTTGTAATACGTTGCTCTGTTGCGACACACCAAATTGAGCAGGCTGTGATCAATGATGTGCTGTTCCTGCCATCTGCAACAGCTGATATGTCACCTACTGTTATTTTCCTTACCTCATATTCATGTTAGAGCTGGAAAGAAAGTGACAGATGCTGTCTAAATGTGATCTAATAATTGCACCAAGATAGCAAGGGAAAAACCAAAACAGATACCGAAAGCAAGCAATAAAGTGGTCTTGTGCCATTAAGGCTACCATGCTCTTGTAAACAGTACCATATATGTGAACATCACACATTTTGCTGTTTTGTTGACAGCTTTGTTTTGCATTGTCTCGCAGGCAG
The DNA here is from genome assembly GCA_013389945.1 of Fregata magnificens. Taxonomy (NCBI): domain Eukaryota; kingdom Metazoa; phylum Chordata; class Aves; order Suliformes; family Fregatidae; genus Fregata; species Fregata magnificens. The sequence goes on from WAAD01029795.1 coordinate 17,305, forward strand.
AGTTCCTCAGCAGTAGGACTGACATAGGTGTTTATGATGTGTTCAGCTCCCCCAGCCAGACCTATCTCCAGGTTAAAACAAAGAGCCAGGATATAAAGGTACAGTCTGAGACAAAACTTGCCAAGATAAGAACTGTTCGAGTTACTCATCATGTTTCCATACTCATCCATATGAACCGTATGCTTTTCCTAGGCTGGGAAGCCTTTTGAGCTTAGCATTGCAAGCAACAAGCCAGTGGGAGAGTTCCACTATCTGGTAAGTTACTGATTTTATGTATGGGGACAATCCAAGATGACTTTTACCAACTTGAGAAGTACTCCAGTGAGTGGAATGTGATTGAACGTTAGAGAGATTCAGCATTTTTTATCGTACTTTGTGAAAGAGGTGGGCTAAAAACTTCCTTTCCACTAGGATGGTCCTTTTTGAAAGAGAGCTCCGTTTCAGTACCTAGCAGAAATGCCCCTGGCACTGTAAGGAGGTGCTTGCTGGGAGAAGCGCCTCTCTGATTTGGGTGTTGGGTTATCTCTGCTTGCAGATGTGTGAGACAAGGTGCAACTGAGAGCAATACTGTCTCTGACTCTGCAGAGCACCCGCGGTGGGAGAAGGGGCAAGGATGTCCCAGGAGCAGCCCAAGCTGGGGCTTGTCAGCAGGTCCTGCAGATGCAGGTGGAAGGAGGGGGCTGATGGAGCCTGTACGCAGGTTCAGGACTCTCAGGGCTGAGCCTGCAGGCACAGGGTGAGGAGAAGACCTATCTGCTGAGGAAACAGATGGTCCAGTGGGCAGGGTGGGATTGTTAACAAAGGAACTTCATAGGAAACATTTTAAAATAAATGGCTTGGGTAATGGCTTGTTTAATGAATCGGCTGCTGTATTGTATCTTACAGCATCTGGATTGAAGGGTTTATTATATATGCCATCATCAGTCTCCCATCCTGTCCTTAACACAGTCCTGTGCACAGTCTACACCATAATGATCATGATAACTACAGTTCTTTTTCTTTCAGAGACTTTAATAGTAAACTGAATAAGGAAAGCCTTAGGACAGTATAAAATGTGGGCATTCATGTGTATTTTCTAATAGAAACACTCTCTGGAAGATTTAAAAAAAATCAGGTCCATGCAATCAAAGGCAGGGAACTGCCCTTCATGGCTCTGTCTTCATTAGTAAGTGGTATGGTCCAATAGGAACAGATTTAGAGTGAAAAAGTTGATGCTGTGGGCCTGAACTCCAGGTATTTTGAGGTACCTTTAGACTAGCTCTAATCTGATCTGGTAAAATGAATGCCTGTTTTTAACAGGAGCATGTTAGTGGGCCCCCGTTACACTGTCCATGGTGCAAACCAAAGCGTGGTAAATAGGGGTGTTTGGGAGATTTGCTTTTAAAATTGTATTCCAGATCCAAACTCAAATGCTATTATAGATGACCCACATGACCCAGCCTTATTACTGTTGTATTTTTATGTTCTCATAGCATATGTTGTGCTGTGCACTCATTGTTGTAGTTCTTTACTTGTCCATAGTGATACAGGAATTAAAGCATGGAAAAATTATATTTCTAATATTTAAATATTACATTACCCGCCTGTTCCATACCCAGTCTCATAGAACTGGTCAACCACTTAGTAAAAAAAAAAAAAAATCACAGCTATATGTCTCTCCTTTTAACAGCTATTTGTAGAAGGAATTGCAGAGCTTATGACATACTGAGATACGAACAGACTGAGTGTTTCATTTTTCCTTTTCAGGTGTTATCTAAGGAACAAATTATGGCTTTTGGCACAAAGGCTGCAAAAACATTCACTTTAACGGCAGAAAATTCCTGGGCTCCTTTGGCATGTATACTTGTATTCTACGTTGATGAGCTTGGAGTGGTTGTAAATGATGCTCTCACTGTCCCCATTCAGCCTGTTTTGGATGACAAGGTAACTATATTGAACTTGAGTCTGAGACCATGTTTTTGGCTCTTTGTTGTATGGTAAACAGTATTTTAGATCATAGGACTGTAAACGTAAAAACTTTCTCATTGAGGATCTAATCCGAGGTTTGTGTAAGTCCTTGGAAAGACTTTTGATAATACCAGTGCAGTTAGGGTCCAGCTATTGCATATCTGAAAGAAATTTATACTAGCCCTATGTTTTCCACATAAACAGACGCACAGCGTCTCCTTGTGTTTTTAAAAGTTTGATCAATTACTGAGCCAGAGATTGCTCTGGCCAATCATAGTGGAAAGGTACTCATAAGTGCTCTAAGTGTGGAACTGTAAATGTTTATGAAGACCTTGTTCTAGCCAGGCAGTGGTCACATTGTACGTGGTGTGTCACCAGTGAACGTGACCAGTGTTTGTGTTTCATGTGACCATGCATACTTTAACTCAAAAAAGCTTGAAGAGGAGTGGGAAAACTACTATTGCAGCAATGAATTGATTTTTCTAGCCTACTTACCAGGATGATATTTGGTCCTTTGTGCAAATAAAAGCCTCACTTTGACTTTTTACAGGTGAGACCACCCAAAGACTCTCAATGGATTCAAATTCTTCCTCCCCCATGGAAACGTTAACACTTAGAACCAGACATCAGTAGGAAGGCTGTTTGTCTTACTCCTGCGAGTAATTTCTCCATTCACTTCATGATTTATCCAAACTCAGGATATGAGTCTTGTTATCACAGGATAAGGAAGTGGAGAGGCAGGATGGTGAGAGAGCTGCAGGCACACATTTGTTGATTATGGCTATTATGTACCAGTGTCTGAAGACTCTAAATAAATAGAAAACAAATAAGATAATTTAGTTGAAACTTGGGAGTTTTAGGGTAGATATAGGAAGATATTTCTAATGAGGAAGGCATAACAGTTTGGTTCAGCCTTCTGGAAACAAATTGAAATCTTTCCACTGATTGCAGTGTCCACAAATTGCATTATATTTTGTAGGAATGAGGTAAGGCCTGATTTTGAAAATATCAGTTTGATTAAATGTAGTTTATGGATGAAAGACATCGTTCTAGTGTATATACAGAGAGGATGAAAAATTAAGATGACAAATTATGAGAATTTAATGTCAACCTTACTGTATTTGCTGTATTTCACTGGATAGTGAAAAAAATGCAAGATAAGGGAAGAACTGATCTCAAAGGCTTCAAAATTTCAAGCTATTTCCATTTTGCCATTTCAGTGCTAGCCACTGAAATTAATTCAGTACTGTGGAAAGCTACTTTCTCTGTGATTTGTAGCCTTGCCAAGCTGGGATGGGTGGATGTTTCAAAGGTCCTGTGGGAGACCTATCCCTTTCTGGAATGGGAGCTGAGGGTTAGACAGCATGCTGTGGGATATCTCAAGTGGTTCCAGGTGCCTTCAGGTGGCTGAGTCTCATCTCTGTATGTGAGTTATGTGGCTAAACTCAGTTTACGGAGAATCAGTTACCCCAAAAGAGTGTGGTTTTAAGTTGTTCTTCCTGGACTCCAGTGACTGTTCCAGAAGGGTAAGTTATGTGTCCTGTCTGGCAGCACCACTGGACATGTCTTGGACACCTTTGAACATCTCAAATGGCACTAAGTGCCGGTGTTTATGTAACTGAATCCCACTCACAGCCAGTACAGTCAGTGGAGCCTGTAGGACTGTTTTCTTCACCACCACTTGGATTTATGCTTCATGGTGAGCCAAACTGCTATCTAGTCTCCATTATTTCTTTTGACTCTGTGTGTGATGGGAACTTAAACACTGAACTGAAATGTGGAGAGCTAAATGTAGATAACTTAAGCGTGGAGCTGAATTCCACCGCAAGACTTTGTAGTAGTGGTGTTTTGATGAGGAAAAAGAGTAAAATTGTTCATTTTAAACAGAAATTCTGCATTGTCATCTGATGCAATGGAGATGGGTTGCGTTAGAAATACCTTACAGCAGATGACCCTTCCTCTCTTCAGTACCCCAGGGAAGGCATACTGATGCTGTATTAGCCTATTTATTTCCTTCTTCCTTACCCATGCACCTATTACATATATCCCTTTTCTGTATTGATCTCACTGTGGAACACTTAGTTGTAATCTTTGAGGGCTGAATTTTTTCCCGAAATAATCTTTCCCTAAATACGTTACATGCTGCATTGTGCATTGATAAACAGTGAATGTGTTTCTTTTACTGCCTTCAGCTGTAGAAACTGGTGTATCCTTGTGGCTCAAGAGATTGCTGCTTGTATACTAAGAACTGGTTGAAATGACAATGGATCCTGATGCTGACTTCCCACCAGTGCAAGGAACTGATGAGCTAGGAGAGCAAGAGACCAAAATGAATGCTGTAGTATTTTCCCAAAGATCCTAGGAAAAGCAAATCCAGAGTCTTAATGATAGCCAGTTAAGCTAAGAAAATGCTTCCTCGGGGTTGTTAGTGGCTGTAAATATCACTGTATAATGTAAACCAGTGCTGTTTTTTACTTTTTTCTAGATTAAAATCTCTTGGAGCAAAGATAAGGTCAAGCCGTCTGAGAAAGTCTCCCTTAAAATCAGTACAACAGAACCAGGATCAGTAATTGGACTTGCAGTTGTTGATAAAAGTACAAAGCTTCTAGGAGAAAGTAGTGACATAACAGAAGATTCTGTAAGTAAATGGGAAAAAAGGTTTTCAGTATTGTGTGCACAAAAGATGTATGTTTATGAAAACGTTACAGTTTATATGCTGAATGAGTAATGTTCTTTGGGCAGGATTTTTAGTTCTTAATTCTGCAAATATTTTCTACTTCTGCAAGTAGTTTATCAACATGAGCAGAGAAGACTGAAGGGCTTACAAGGTAATAGGCCCAGCATTTCTAATTCCAATTAATACTTTATTGTTGTTCCATTTGATAAACTGCTCAGTTAACACTTGGCAGTTTCTTCTTTCAGGAAAGACAAAAAAGGCAGAAAAACTCCCTAATGATTTGTGCTTTGTGCTCTTTAAAATTAGTAATATAAACTAAAGAAAGAATTTTATTTTTTGAAGAGCAGAATAAATTATTCATCTTTTTGAATTCCCTTTACTTGCAGAAGCTCTAGTGCATCAACAGTTTGAAAGAGCTGACAATGTACGTCATTCCTAAAGTGGTCAAATGACATAGCCTAAGTGCCATAGAGTATCAGTGGGCTGTAGGCTCCTATTTTAGGCTTATATAGTCTTTGTCACTCTTCCATTAATCATGAAACCATTGCAGTCTAATCGCCTTCATCCTGTCATGGATTCTTTTCTCTTTGACATGAGAGCTAAGCAACCTGCTGCTTGAGGTACAGCTCTATGAAATAGCATCTACAACAGTGAAAGTTCTGAAAAATGTTAGTTTGCATTCATTCTTTGGATGATTTTGTTTTTCTGGTCTTAGGTCTTCCATGAGCTCAATTTATACAGCACAGTGCAGTATTTCCCCCTGGTCAGAGGTTCTTTTGGTGTCTTTCAGGTACTTTTTTTTTTTTAATTCTAAGCTGGGTTTTTTTACTGCTTAGTGATTTGCACTTTTTAAAGTTTGGGACTGTAGACAATGTACTGTTTTCATGGCTTATATGGGTTTTGAATTGTGAAATTTATCAATATGTAAATACTCTGCAAAGAAATATGTTTATACTTTCATAAATACGGATTGCTTTATGTTTGATATTGTCTTCCCTTCGAAAAGTTCTCAGTCATTAAGGCAATATTCAGGTTCAGATGATCTCAGTTTTGTTGCTTCCTGTGTATTACTTGCTTTAGTTCTATGATTGCTTTATTATGATGACTTTATTTTCTTAAAAAGAAAGAAAAGAAAAAGAGAATAGATAAGCACTGTTGATGTCCTGAATGTCCTGTATTGAGATATACTGTATAAATTTTATCCAGAAATGCAGCCTTTGGGTATCAACTGATGCAATTCTTGAGGAGGATAAGGAACATTTTCTTTGTAAGTAATAAAAATAAATGTAGCCAAATCTAATTTACTGAGTGGGGAAGGAGGTCCGTGGGTTAGGGCCCCTATTCTATTCTCTGTTCCTCTTCCTGTACTGCATACAGGCCATATCCAGCCTTGCAAACCATTACTATTTCCAAGGTTCAATTACTATTACTAATTACCATATAATAACTATTGCTAATTACCATTACTATTTTCAAGGTTCAATTTTATAGAATGCATATGACTAGTATTTTTAAAAATTCCTTTTTGCTGCTGTCCTGAGCGACACTACCCCTTAAAGGCCTGAGGGTGAATGGAGTTTTTATTTGCAGTTTCAGTTGATATATGTTGCAGTGGTTTGTCATGTGTAGCCACACTACACCAGTTCCATAAGCGCTCCAGAGAGGCCATGTAGAAATTTAAGTTTGTGTGAAACTTTTTTTATTCTTAAAAAAAAAAAGGCAAGAAAAAAAAATAGTTCCTACTCTCACGGAGTAGTGTTACCATATGTAACAAGGCTATAGTTTATACTCCAAACACTGTATTAATTTGACTTTTCTTAACTGTATTATTTTCATTTTTCTTAAACCTAGATATTTGTAGGTAGAACAATATTTTTTGTTTTGTAGATGGTGGAATGATACCCATAGAAGATGGTTTCGGTGATGATATGCTGGTATCTAAAAATGGACCTCCTGATTTCAGCAATCTCTATGTGAGGACACATTTTCCAGAGACTTGGCTTTGGATCGACACTAAAACTAGGTATAAGATTAGAAGTAAATGTAAACTGATTTACACTTGTCGTTGTTATTTTGTACGTTTTAGTAGCATTCTGCACTGGTGCTGAAGAACACTGCTTAAAAATGCAGTATTATTTATATTCTACTACCACCTAGAGGCCACAAGTGAGATTGGAGACCCACCAAATGAGGCGTACAACTGCACAAAATAGGACAATGCCTGACTGAAGACCTTCTAATTTCAACAGAAACTAGATAAAAATCCTGGAGACAAAAGAAACTCTCTTCCTTTTACAGATGGGGAGATAACAGATAGGGAGACCCTGTCTTTTTCTCTATAGTACACAAGAAGATGGTCATTAGCCCAGAAAGGGAAATTGTTCCTGTCTGCACCTAATATGGTGAAATCTGACCTGTGTCGTGAAGCACAAATCTTGTATTCTTTCACAGCTGAGAAGTTCGGAAGCAGCCATCATCTGGGATTGTTTTAAAGGATCTGTAAAAGTTGATTACATGTAATGTGATTCAATGTAATTACCTTCAATTCATGTAATTTAAAATAATTTAAGTTTTTTAAATCATTTTCTTCCCATCACAAATATTTCTAAATGATTAGGAAAAGAAAAACAGATAATCAGCAGCTTTTCCTGCCAAGAGCTTGGACTTAAGTTTTGATGCATTTTAAACATTCGTGTCCACTTACTGATGTCTGTAAATGGATGCTTTTGAAAGTCTGCTCTCTCCTTCTGCCATCAGATCTGACACAGACACCACAATGGAAGTCATTGTACCTGATACCATCACATCCTGGGTAGCCAGTGCTTTTGTGATGTCTGAAAACAGCGGGCTTGGAGTGACGACTGCTCCAGTGGAGGTACCAATGGCACTAGGCAGTTCTCCTTTAAATGCTGGTAACACTGTAGGTTATTACTGGAAGCTGTATTTTAGTTCTAACAGCAGCTATCTCCTTATGCTAATAAGGTGATTGAGAGACCATGTGTATTCAAACTGTAAAGAAAACATCATCACTGAAGACATATGTGGTACTGTATCTGCCTCCCCTTCCTGCTCATTTAAATATCTCAGACATTACACAGATACTTGGGTGCCTATTTCTTTTGGAGCAGTTGTTTTTTTAGAGCACTTTGAGGATGTGCCCACTTCAGAATCCTTGTATGTAGAAAGGGGGAATGACTGCCTGAGGACAGCGTGTTTCCGTATTTTCTTGGCTCTGCCAAGAGGGCTTTCCATGAGTTGATAGTGCATGCAGGGAGGTTTGCACAGACTAGCTGGGAAGAGGTGGCTGGTATGGGAGAGACATGTTGTCTGCTGGAAAGATCACGCCACTGCACTGCTCCGCTAACACTTACCCCAGGACAGAGGATGGGAGAATGAAACACTAAATTCTGGCCTCACTTTCATTTATCTGTCAAAACCAGTCTTGGACTAAACACAGGTGCTACTTTTTGGGTGACTTAGCTTGGGGAGCAGAGTAGACACTGAGAGCCAGTGGTGGGATGAGGTGCTTCTTGCTGCCAAGTTCCTGTTTCCTGAGGCTCTTTTTGTGCTTCCAAGTGTTCGAGGAGTTTAGCAATTTAAGCTAAATTCAGCACTCCTCGGGTTAGATCTCTAACCTGAGATTCCCAATGTACAAGTGCAGTATTCATGGAAACAGCGACTTAGAGTTATTTAGCCTGCTTAAAATAGGAACTACTTTTTGAAGTCTCATTTAGCTGGTATTTTATGTACGTTGAATAATCCTCTGAAGGTAGTTCTCTCCTTCCATTCATTACGTAAAGATCCTAGAGAAACTATGTTCCTACTTGAGACAACTCCACTTAAGTGCCTACGGTTAGAAAGGTTGAAACTGTGCAGTACTGGGTCATAGATTTCCAACTTGATGCCAGGCCTAGTGCAAGCATAGCCTGGAGACAGCCATTTACCCGTTTAGGTTCTCATACCCTCAAATTCTTGGGGAAGGGCAACTTTTGGAATCCAGACTGAGATCTAGGTCCAGATTTCATAGTTGGCTGCTACACCAGACACAGAATATGTGCTTTGAACATCCTGATCATAACTCCACCACAGAATTTGGAGCCCGATGTGGATTTTGCGGCTAAGGCTCCTTTGAGACTGGAATCATGATTCTTGTTTCTTTCACTCGGCTTGGCAGAGATGGGACAGAAAGAGGAATAGTTTACTGATTCAAACTATGAAAATATATACTTGGCCTCTCATCCTCAAATTTGAGAAGTCTGCAAGTAGAACAGATGTTGAGATTATTATTTAACTATAATCACCCACATGCACTGTTCAGTACTTCACCCTTGTTGGGATGTTTAGATTGTACTTGGAGTTCCATATGGCTGAAACATGTTAATCAGTACCATACAGAGAGGCAAATAAAAGAAATGCATGGAAACTGTAATGGGGAAATAAATGACATGTGCGTGCTTAATGTCATTTACTGCTTTGCATCTTGTTTTTATTTGACTTCTACTATACAGAGTGTTGATAATTTTACCCTATCGTATTTTATTGTAATATACCAGAATATTCCTGAGTGCAAAACTTCAGTATTGCAAGAGTTTTAGAGAAAAGCAAAACAAAAAAGACAAAGAAAATGGGTACATAGGGAAACCTTGACTAAGAACTAGCCAAAAATTCTACATCAGAACTTCTCTAATGTTTAATATCTAAAGAAGTTTTTGACACTGAAAGCTTTAGCAAACAACTTTTGAAAGTTTTAAAAAGAAAATGTTGGAATATTTGCTAGCTAGAAAGAAAGCTGAGGGGTTTTTGGATCTGAAACTCAAAACACTTGGAAGAATTTTTTAAATGAAAACCAAATTAAAACCATTTTTAGTTGACATTTCAATAATAAAGGATATCATGCTTCAGCCATTCTTATTGTACAGATGTTCATAGACAGTGAAATTTTGATCCCATTCAGCTTGATGAGAGCTTACCACTGACTTCTTAGAGCCAAGACTTCATCCAATAACCTCTGTTCACAGATAATAGTAACTGCTTGCTGGTATTTTTCTGCAGTTTTTCTTTTAATTAAGAAAAGATGTATTTTTAGAAATATAACTAAAGAACTTATGCCAAGATTAATCTTACAAAATAATACATTATTCTAAGGTGTTGGTGAATTACAGAATTTGGGAGAGTTAGTTATTTTGTATTCTAACGTGTGTTTCTGTATTGACATGGAGATAGGGCACCTGGCAGATTCTTAATCATCCATTATTTGTGCACTCAAAACAGTTCACAGTTACCTTAATGAGATCTCAGGACAGATCATAGCTTCCAAACTTGCCAGATGATAGACTCTTAGTCCTACTTCAGGTGCCTCTGTTAGAACTTGCCCTGTCAAAGCTGTCAGCAGTTCTCATCTGAATGGAGCTGCTGAGTTCCCACAAAGGTGCTAATGACCAGAGGCATCTTTGGCTTCTGCTTCAGCCCTGCAGTAATACATTTTGTTAACTGTAGACTACAAGTAAATGTACTCTGTCATCTGAATTTAAAAGTGATCAGAAGACAAGTTGTATCATCATTTTCTTGCTAGTATCTGATTGTAGGGGTTCACCGCTGATTTTATTTTGCAGCTAGAAGCTTTTCAACCTTTCTTCATTTTCCTGAACCTTCCATACTCTGTCATCAGAGGAGAGCAGTTCATTTTGGAAGTGAACATCTTTAATTATTTGAAAGAAGAAGCTGAGGTAAAATAACAGTCTCTTTGTATTTGAATTTGAATGTATTTGAATGCTCTGCAGATTTTTCATCACTGGTGGAGACCATGTCTTTCTCTTGTGAGAACTTTTAATATTTTCTTCAGTGGGTGGACCATAAAGCTGTTTCTCTATACACAAAAAAAGGTGGCAGCTTATGAAGGCAGTTTTTCAAACTTAACACTTTGTTTTGCAAATGTTACTGTATTTACAGGTTACTGTGATCCTGGATATGAATGATGCTTTTGAAATTATTCTAACATCCAATGAAATAAATGCTACAGAAAATCAACAGTCTGTATCTATACCAAGTGAAGATGGGAAAACTGTTCAATTCCCAATCAAGCCAAAACAGCTGGGAGAGCTTCCCATCAAAGTGACAGCAATATCATCTGCTGCTTCTGATGCTATCATCCAGAAAGTTTTAGTAAAGGTAAACAGTGTGCAGCTTGGCTTGTTCCTGAAATAAATTGTTCCCTAAAATAGACAACGGAGTGCAGCAAAAAGGCAAACCAATTTACTTGTCTACCTCTTGCTCTGTAAAGTTGGTTTCAGGTCAGGTGGCTTTAAGTAGAAAACACTTCGTTTAAAATAATTTCTCCTTTAAAATTCTTTAGATCCCCTTCCAGGAATGAACACATAGATCTGTTCTACAACAGATAGTGTGTTAAATGCTTCTGAAAGTAAGGTGAAACCTATTTGTGCATCAGTGAACCCCTGGTGCTACAGCTAGCTTAACAATCTATGGAGAGTGGACCAAATAACTGTTATGGATAAGTGCAATCAATTTTGCCATACACCTGGCTTTAGTTCAAAGCCTATTTTATATGAACGTTTCTGTATTTTGCTAGTGGTGGAAATTTAGCCCCCAGACTTTCTGATAAACCAGAAACTGATAAGACTTGCCTAACTTTGGACATCTAAGTCTGATTCATGTTAGGCTCCATTTCAGTGGAAGGTGGTAGACATTTGTACATCTCATGCTTAAGACCATAGAATCAGAGAATGGTTGAGGTTGGAAGGGCGTAGTCCAACCTTCCTGCTCGGGGCAGGATCAGCTACAGCAGGATGCTCAGAACCATGTACAGTCAGGTTTTTAATATCCCCAAGGACAGGGACTTCATAGCCTCTCTGGGCAGCTTATTCCAGTGTTTGAACACCCTCACAGTTAAAAAAGTGTGTTTTTATGTTTAAAAGGAAATCCCTTTATTTCAATTTGTGTGCGTTGCCTCCTATTCCGCTATTGGGCACCACTGAGAAGAGCCTAGCTCCATGTTATTTACACCCTCTCTTCAGGTATTTATACACATTGATGAGATCCCCCTAAGCCTTCTCTTCTCCACGCTGAAGAGGCCCAGCTCTCTCACCTTCTCCTTAGACCACTTAAAAGCACTATCCTGCAGGGTTGTGAGCTGTTTTCAGGTGGAGCCACTTACTGCCCTTTCTGTTGAAGTTCACTTGTTGTGCAGAAGAGAATAAAAGCCTGTTAGACTAAGGTGTAGGCTGAGGAAAGAAACCCATTTATTTTCTCTGCTTCAAGGACAATTTTTCTCAAGGGATTTTGCATGCATGAGGAAATGAAACCTTTATGGTCATGTACCTAACTTCAGTTTAAGTCCTCATTGTATGACAGGCTGTAGGATTGCAGACAGCATGAAAGGTACCATCACCGGCCTTGGCATGTGCTCGACCACGGAGCTCCGTGCTTGGCATGGAGCTCACTGGAATCAGAGGTGCTCTCATTGACTTTGCAGGTGTATTTCTGTAATTGACACGTGGTCTCAAGAAGCAAATAGTGGAGGTGGGTCTTTATACAAAAAACATTTCTGTGTCAGTTTGGATGGGCCAATAGCTCAGGTTCTTGATGTGTTAGCAAGCAGCACAAAATACCCGACAGTGTTTTAGATCCCTCAGGACAGTAAGCACACAATTCCTGTCCTAAAAGCGACAAACTGTTGGAGATTACAATAATCCTGTCTTTATTTTGATAGGCTGAAGGATTGGAACAGACATATTCTCAGACAGTCCTTTTGGATTTGACTGAGAATAAACCACAAGCAGTGTCAAAAACTTTGGATTTCACTTTTCCTTCTGATGTTGTAAGTGGCAGTGAGAGAGTGCAGGTCACTGCTGTTGGTAAGGATTATCTTATTCTGTTTCCATCTTTATTATTTACTGGTCAGCTATATATATATTTTTAAATAGTTTTTTGCCTGCTGGGCTTTTGTTGAACTCAGTATCTATATATGTGTCCATAATCCAGCTGCTGGCATCTTCTGCACTGCAGGCATACGTGGCTTTTAAACAACAGAGCAGTTTCCAGTAGTAACTAGAAGTAGTAAACCCTTGTCAAGTAGAGCAGGGAGGCTGGTGTGTAATAACCTGAGCTACCGTAGCAGGATTTGCCAGAGCTTCTCTCACAGCCCCTGCTGAAGGACCCTTACAAGATTTTGCCCAGTATGGCTGTTGCTTTATAGGTTTTTAGGGAACTGCATTAATTTTTACTTAATTGCTATGTTAATATGTTGAATCATTAATTCAAAATAATTTACCATCATGCATTAGACTAAGCATACAAAGACCTTATGGATGGAGTGTGTTATTCCTTTAATTTATTTAATTTACGATATTATGGTATTCACTATCTGTTTTCGGAGTTAGAGAGAGAGTCGGATTTTAATAAGGAAGGTCCTGCAAAGTTTGCTAGTATACTGTTTTAATTCTGCTTGTCTGAAGAATAGAACCTAAAACCCGACTGATTGTTGTTTCTTGTGATACCTAGGCTTCGATAAGTGTGGGTGAGAGAAGAAATACAGGAAGTTTCAAATATGTACCATTACTGAAACATTTTCCTGAATTAATTTTTTTTTTTTTTTTTTTAATGGTTGCTGTTTGAAATTACTCTGTAGTTGGAAAGGTCTGTGGGGGGATGGGTCAGTGGGCACAAAGTTGATCAGAAGATGGAAGTATCTTTTCTGCCTGCTTAGTGGTGTTTAGTACAAACATTCCTAACGTATCATACTTTCTCCCAGTTTAAATGATACCACCCTTTATGTGTGAGGTATGCATTGATTTGCAATAAGCTTTAATTTATTTTCATTAAATTTTATCTTTCAGGTGATTTACTCGGGCCTTCTATCAATGGTTTGTCGTCATTGATTAAGATGCCTTATGGCTGTGGTGAACAGAATATGATCAATTTTGCTCCAAATGTTTATGTTTTGCAATACCTGACTAAAACCAGGCAGCTGAGAGAGGATATTAAATCAAAAGCTGTATCATTTATGAGAAAAGGTCTGTATACTTAGAAGTTAGATTTTTAAGAACTCTTACTAGTAGAAAGATATCTGTGACTCTGCGTTTGGTGTTTGAAATACTGCTCTGTTGGTGTCATGAGAACTGGAAGAAAAGCCCATCTTCTGTTTCTTTTCCTCTTTCTTCTGGGCTGACAGAATTAAAGAGCAAATTATTTTGTTTACAAGGGCAAGTTTGCTCAGAAAAACACGTTGTTTTTATATAGTTCCTTTTTTTCAGATGAAAAATGCATTTTAGAAGAGAATTCATATGGATTTTCTAGGTGGTTTTTATTTCTCCTTTGATAAAACAGTGTGTGAGCAAACATTTCTGACCTCTGCTTGAGGCACAGAGGTTGAAAATTAGTCAGTGGGCAGAGTGAACCATATTCATCCCACGTGTGTATCTGTCTTCAGTGACACCATCCCCATCCTGCCATGTCCTTGTAGAGCTCAAGGAGTGGAGTTTGCTCTGGTAGCTGGCTTTCACCCACCCAAGTTTTAGACTTGGTCAGAAGTGAACTCTGTGCTGGAAATCAAAAGCTGGAAAATTTTAGCTGGAAATTGTTGTATATTTTAGTCAGGAAATACTCCAGGGCATCACAAAGTGTGGAGAACATAGTTGCACTATGCTTCTCTGTGCCTTTTGGATCAGACTGTGTCTAACTGCAATGTACCACAGTCGCCACATGTCAGTCTGCATGCTGAGAGCCTGCTTCACAGAGAGGAATGAGACCATCCGCGTGTGAGCTACAGCCCGATTAAGGCACCGTGATGACATTTTCAAACTCTGTTTACTCTCTGTAAGTCTTTGATTCTTTTTTTTTTTTTGGTGTTTGAATTTTTTTTTAAGTTGTTGACATTTCCCTTGGAAAAGACACAGCTCAGAATAAATTTTCCTTTCATCAAGATCCCAATTTTCTGTCAAAAGCAGTTAAATGATTTTTTTAAACCCTTCCTACTACATGGTTTAGTTGAAAAATAAGGTGGGGGAAAGAGATGTGTTATGTAAATAGCTACTCTGACGTTTGTAAGCAATCTACCACTCTTTGAAGCCCGAGTTTGCTACCATAAGTTTCTGAAGTTTTCCAGTAACAGATTTATTAAAGTTATTTCAAAGCAAGTGAAAATTATAGGATTAAATGTCACTTATATACAAAGCGTTGTGTTACTTAACTTGTTCCTGGGGCTTTGAATTTAGGTACATGTTTTTAGCACTGTAGTAGCCAAAACAGTAAGTATGCTGAAATCTTTGTAACCTTAAGGTAGAAAAGAACCACAGTCTAAAACATATTCTGGTATTTTGCTTTATTTTAACAATAGATTTCCGTTGTTGCACAGATTTTTAAAAAATGTAATCTTAAAGTTGAAATTTATCTTTAGTTTGAGATGTAACTTTTATAAGCTCAGTTTTTGAAAGGATTGTCATGAAGTTTAATTTATAACAGACTTTATTTCACGTGTCAGAATTCACTAAATATTTGATTACTTCATAATGTGAAGTAAATGTAATTAATTTTAAGGCTAAATGCTTGTGAGAAGGGATCATATAGCTAGCAGAGACTGCTGTATGATCTTTTAGCAGTTTTCATTTACCTAGAACAAAGGCAAAGCAAAAGAAAAGTTGCCTTTAAAAAAAATTCCTTCGGTTGTGGGAATGACAGATCCCATCTTGAAATCACTTCTTCAGAAATAAAAAAAATCCTGGTTGGTCTGAAAACTTTGGTGCTAGACCCAAAGCAAGCAATGAGTTTGAACAGTATTTCCAAACTGTTTGAAATGTGAGACCCTTTAGTCTTTCACATGTTTCTGAAGTCCTTTCCATCCTGATGCAGTCCTCTTTCAGCCTTGCTCAGCAAGCCTCCTACATCTGCTGAGTTCCAGCCAGTCCTCTGGGAGTACTAGTGTACATCTTCATAATAGGATCCTTCTTTTCCTTGCCTTTCCACTTGTATGTGTTGACATTTGAAGTATCGTTTTTCATGTCTGATTGAGTGTCCGTTGGAACGAACACAGTGGTTCACAGCCCCCAGGTCTCCTGTTCCAACATTTCTGCAGGCTTCCCTGTGTTAGATACACTCGTGTTTGAGGAATTTTGCGTGACTGCAATGGGGTTGGCATTGAGAAGAAAGCAAGCAGACTGTAGGAAATAGCTGAGTGATCGCTCCATCCTCCCTCTGGTTCTGCTCATCTTTCTGATCCCTCCCAACCTTAATAAATTCTGAGATAAATTTATCTCTGTGTAAGGGCTGCTCAGCAGTCTTAGTTAAGTAGGCTGTTGGTCTTAGTTTAGTGCTTTTACACCACCAGCGGAGTGGTGATTGTAATACTTATTGTTGTATATTGCCTGTTCTGCAAAGAAGCAGAAGACCTCAGTTTTCAGGACTTGCAGTCAGATACTTTTGAAGAGGAAGCAATCTATTTGTATCTATGCATATATTCATGTTCCTCATAGCACATTATTTTGAGGCTTAAACTTTGACAGTGACTTTTGCTTTCCTTGGTGAGAAATGCCACTCATTCCTTCTTTTTTGCTCCCTCTCAAGAGTGCTTGACCCCTCAAGATCATTGACTGAGATCATAGAATCATAGAATCATTAAGGTTGGAAAAGACCTCTAAGATCATCAAGTCCAACCGTCAACCACCACCACCATGCCTCCTAGATTTGTCTGTATGGAAAAGTTTCACCAGTTTTAATCATGTAATTAACCACTGTCGTTGTGCTAAATACATTATAAACCCCCTATATTTAAGTGGAAATTGTAATTTCAAACTCTTCTAAAGAGACAAAAACTAAACCTGATGCTACTGGGGTAAGAGTTTATATGGGAAGGTGCACTGGTATACTGTAGCAGTTCAGATTCACATCGTTATATCTCTTCTATTGTAGAGAGACCCTGACTAGGGTTTCATCTTACACTGTAACTTAGACTTATGGACGAGGCCATTTGTTCCTCAGTAATTAAGGCTGTGGTTCAGTCACTATGTATCTAATTCAGGATAGTATGTAAGCAGGTGATTAATCCTTTATCAGTGAAAGCAAGGAACATTTTGCAGGGTGGTGTGGTTTAACCCCAGCCGGCAACTAGGCACCGCACAGCTGCTCGCTCACTCCCCCTTTGGTGAGATCGGGGAGAGAATCAGAAGAGTAAAAGTGAGGAAACTCGTGGGTTGAGATAAAGACAGTTTAACAGGGAAAGCAAAAGCTGCACACACAAGCAAACCAAGACAAGGAATTCATTCACTACTTCCCATCGGCAGGCAGGTGTTCAGCCATCTCCAGGAAAGCAGGGCTCCATCACGCCTAACGGTTACTTGGGAAGACAAATGCCATCACTCCGAACGTCCCCCCCTTCCTTCTTCTTCCACCAGCTTTATATGCTGAGCATGATGTCATATGGCATGGAATATGCCTTTGGTCAGTTGGGGTCAGCTGTCCCAGCTGTGTCCCCTCCCAACTTCTTGTGCATCGCCAGCCTACTCGCTGGTGGGGTGGTGTGAGAAGCAGAAAAGGCCTTGACTCTGTGTAAGCACTGCTCAGCAATACCGAAAACATCTCTGTATTATCAACACTGTTTTCAGCACAAATCCAAAACATAGCCCCATACTAGCTGCTGTAAAGAAAATTAACTAATCCCAGCCAAAACCAGCACATGGGAACAGTTGTAGTTGGATGGACCTCACCGGATGTATTATTCACTTGTGTAGGACTTAATGATGGTTGCCTGAGGGTTTTCCTTCTGCCTGGCTCATTCAGTATTGTGTCTGTATCTGTCAGGTATTAGACTAATGAATATACTTTCTTAATTATAATAACCAAAATAGTAAAGCCAAGGAAAAAGACAAGGTGGGGGAAAGAAGAAAAGATGTCTTGTGAAATGCTATAAATAGATACGATTATTGTTCTGGATACACAGATGGCAGGCAAAATGTAAGGGAAGGAAGGCTTTAGATATCAGAAACTACAGTGAGTAGCATATCATAGGATACTCTTCATTTCTAACATTAATGAACATTGGTTCTGCACTGAAGTCAGCTATTGAGTAAGGATGCTGCTGGTGGTCGTGAGCAGCTAGTGAGCCCTTGGGGCCCTTTTATTATAGATGTTCAGCAGTCAGGAGAAAGCTGCACTTGTTCTGGATACTGAAAAATCTTGGGATACATTTTAAATGGATCCTTCTCAGGACTTCAGCACCTTCAGGTCTTTTGAAAATTTTCACTGGTTTCAGAACAGCCTCTTCCAGCACACTTTTTCTGACAGCTAGTCCTTTGATTTGGCAAAAGCAAGCTGCTGAAATGGTCTGTTTTTCAGCAGCATTTGTAGCTTTGCTGTACCCTTGCCCCTCCAGTTGGAAAATACTTCATTTTTGCTTGTCCTTCCTTCTGCTGGAAAGATAGAGTGTTTCTGTAGGTGCACAACTCCAGCTCTTCAAAGTGTCGGAGTACTGAACTATAGCTGCTACTCGGCTCTGCGCTCACTGCTGTGCTCCTGGAGCCACCGAGTTACATGGGAGCATGTGTCTCTGCACCACGCTGTCATGTTTGGGTGGCAGATGAGCAGGAGCAGGAGCTTCTCGTTCTGCTTTTGTAGATGGATCCTTTGTGTTACTGCTGCCCGCTTTCTCATCATCTTCTGTGTGGTTTTGTGTGTTCCTACATATTTGGGAGATTTTTTATGAAACACGAGCTCAAGTTCTACCCTTCTCAGCCTTAGAAAGTGCCTCGCTTCACATCAGCAGACAGTTTGTGCTGGAACCCACATGAGAGGAAAGTGTTCAATACCTCTCTCTGCTTTTCCACTTCAGGCTATCAGAGAGAGCTGCTTTTCCAGAGGGATGATGGCTCTTTTAGTGCCTTTGGAAATGAAGATCCCTCTGGGAGCACATGGTAAGTAGTTCTGCCAGATTCACTGTGGAATTTGAGTATTTTAGATATTTTCCCTGCGACTAAAAATTTTTTGTGAAGCTGGTAAAAATTTCCAGCTGTATTAGCCTGGTTTTCATTAGGTGTTTAGGCCAACTCTAAGGTCATTCTGCTGGATAACTTGCTGTCAAAGCCATTATTAGGGCAAAGCTTTTTAATTTTGCAGAAGATGAATGATGAATTATTTTAGCCAGGGGAATAGCTTGGTCTGAAAGTTTTTCTGTTGCTTTCCTCAAAGGAATGAAGCATAATAATTAAATGACTTATTCTTGCAGTTGACTGAAACCATTTAGGGCTATGTGATCATCATTGCTTCAAACATATTTTCAGTTCTCTCCATACTGGAGGCAGAAGACTGACTGAGGCGTTTCCTAGGGGGTGGACAGAGTTACTGGTGGTAAAAATTTGTCCTACTTACCTCTCTTACACCTCCTTTTTTTGAGACTGTAAATACAGCTGAAAAAGCCTTTTCCCTGCTGAATTTCACCCTGAGAAGCATAGTGAGCATAGTAGTGGAAGCTAGATAGATAACAGAGGCAAGTTCCAGCACTTTGTTCAGCTAATCCATGTTCAGTTAGTTTAAATATACTTATGTATTTCAGTACACACTGCTGACTTTAAATAGAACCATCCCAGTTACTGTACCACTGATTGAGTCACTCCTTCTGGAGTCAGTGAGCATCTTTCATTGACATCAGCAGGATTTGTCTTAGACTTAGTATTGATGGATTGGAAAATGAAGATAATTTATCTATACTGGCAACTCTGGTACTTAAATAGTGTAGTGACAGGTTACATGAATGCACATTTGGGAAGGGAGGGAGTCAAAGCAGAACTTGGGATTATCAATGAATAAAACAAAAAAGGTTGTTTCGATGATATAATTACAGGGATAATCATGATATTTAACATCACACTCAACTGCATTACTTTGTAAACTATGATTTTTGTCACTTTAGCCTAGCAGCAGAAGGCAGGAGAGCAACATTTGAATAAAGATAAACATGTGCTGGCAGACTTGGAGTCTATACTCTGTATTTATTTTTGAAACATAACAGCTGCAAAAGGGATGATCTTTAGGAACTAGGACATAGCTTCTTTTTTTGATGGATTAAGCTTAATCTACTTGCTTGTCTGGGTGAGGCATGCATTTTCCTCTGTGCTTGGGAGGTGTGTGTAGAACATCTTATGCATCACAGTATTCTTACATCATCTTAAACAGAAGAAGCTGTAATATGTTGCTAATTTTGTCATATTTGATTAACCTTTTCCCCAAGGTTATCAGCTTTTGTATTAAGATGTTTCCTTCAAGCGCGTCCATTCATAGATATTGACCGAGGTGTACTCATGGATACAGCTGAATGGATTGTCCGGCATCAGAAACTAAATGGAGAATTTCATGAGCCTGGGAAAGTGTTACACAGTGATCTTCAAGGAGGCACCAATAATCCAGTCACTCTCACAGCTTACATCGTGTCATCCCTCCTAGCGTTCCCAGATAAACGGGTATTGGAATTCATAAATAGAATTCATAGTTACTGGAACACTTAATAAATTGTCATACTACCTGGTAAACAATCGGTAGTTTAAGGAAGTAGAGGGACATCCGAACAGAGACAAAATTTAACTTGATTTTGTTAAATCTCCCTGTACTTTAGCTTATCTACCTGAGACAATACAAAGTTGTGCTGTTAAACCCTTCAATTTTATGTGCCTTTGCAAAATCTAAAGGCAGTTGCTTTTAGCAAGAATATTGTCATGGCCTTAGTCCAAGAACTTGCAAAGAAATTTATGGGGGGAACTATCCTTAAAGATGTTAAGTCATTCCAATTGATTTCATTGAGATTACTCATGTTCATAAAAGAAAGTGCCAGATCAAAAGGTTTGCCTTTGAGGTTCGTGCCTGTGACTCTGAAAGAGTTTTTCAGTATTTCTTGGTTGTTATTTGGTGATACTAATGTTTCTGTTTCTGTACAAATTTTTCTTTTAAATTACAGTATTTCAATATATATTTTATTCACTGTACATTCTTCAATATGATCTTCATTTCCAGCATGTCTATGTCATTAAGAGTGCTACAAACTTTCTAGAAGATAAATTAGAAGAAGGTATTTCGGATAATTACACTTTGGCAGTTGTGACATACGCATTGTCCTGGGCAAAAAGTACAAAAGCAAAGGAAGCATTGAATATACTGAACCAGAGGGCAGAACACCAAGGTATTGCACAAGTATCTTATACAGTTGTATAGATGGGTTTTTGTCAAATTTAACAATACCTATCATATATCTACAGCTGCATATAGAATTAGAGATGAAGAGAATCTTTCTTCTGAATTCGAATCTGTTTTGAGTATGGTATAGAGAATAAGCTAAGAACTTCCAAGACAGCCCTAAAGAAAAGTGTCCATAAAAGATTGACAATTCACAAGAAAGCTAGGCCTTTCAGTCTCAATTATCATGTTCCTGATGGGAGTACCATGGTGCTATTGAAGAACATTACTTGTCAGTTTTTCCGGGTTATTACGTGCACTTGTAAGATCAGCCTGGTTAAAGAGAGATGGATGGGGTTAGCTATTCCAAAGTAGTTCGGATAGATCAGGAGGGGGTGCGATGTCAGTTACTTAAAATCAGTATCGCAATGAAGAGTTGAAGGATTGGACTTTCTGTAAGACAATACAGAGGTGTGCTGCATTTTCTGTAGGGACCCGTCATCTCATCATGTTTAACTTCTTCCGAGTTCAGCATGACTGAATTTTGTTCCCTGTTTTGGGGGAAGAACAGACCATACGGAATATAAGAAATGGAAGTTTTTGCTTCAAAATAGTAACTGTCCTCTTGAAAAATCCAAAGGAATTCATGTTCTAGTCTAGAAATTGAGCTTCTTGGGTGTCACTCTGTGTTTACTGAGTTAGGCCTTTCGGACAGTCACTTTTGGGAAGGGAGGAAGTCACTTTTTTGGAAGGCTTCACTCAAGAATGAGCCTAGTGAGCAGCTGTGCTGCCTGAGGTGCCTTCTCTAGTCCTGAAGAGAAAGGAGCACCCCAGCAACAAGGTGGCCTTTTCACAAGGGCTCCTTTACGTGAGCATTTCAAGCTGACAACAAAAGGATTGATGTAAAGTTCACTGAAATCAATGGGAGTGATGACTTGGACTCCAGCTTTTTTTGTATCTAGATTCAGCTATGGCTGAGGAAGTGCTTAAGTCAGTCCTTTATGGGACATACGCCTGAACATTAGCAGAATTTTAAAGAACCTTGCTAGATCTCATACATAAGCGTTAATTGGGATGTTTCCCTTAAGTGTTTCCCAGAAGTCCAAAGGCTTCAATCTGTGGATCTGAGGTTATTATTGGTTCCTTTTGCAGGAGAATTTCGTTTCTGGGTAACACCTGCTTCTGAAATTTCTGATTCATGGCAGCCACGCTCCATCGATATTGAACTTGCAGCATATGCTCTGCTCTCACACTTTCATCAAGACAGATTAGCAGAGGGGATCCCTATTATGAAATGGTTAAGTCAGCAAAGAAATCACCTTGGGGGATTTTCATCTACACAGGTAATTGTCTCAAGGGGCTTTCTTATACTTTCTAAATGAGCATTGTATATTTAACAAAAAAAGC
>WAAD01029800.1:11083-80250 GCA_013389945.1 Fregata magnificens
TAACAGTAATAAAAATATAAAGGGCAGCTAGAAGTCTAAAGGAAGCTGTAGCACTTAGTGGATTATCTTCCTAGAATATTTATGTAATTAGCTTTTAAGATGTCCAGGGAGAGAACTAGTTTACTGCTTTTCTTACAGGCTAAAAGAAGAGAGGCTACAAATGCAGCAAGTTCTGCATCTCTCCAGTTTAAAGTTCTTGTCCTACACCAAACTTCAAAAATAGCTTGAGGCTGTGGAGAATGGCGTGGGTTGTTTGGTCTGTCAGTCAAATCCTTCCCAGCAAATGTCCCCCTTCTTCCTTCTCAAATAGAACGGTTAGGATAAGAGCATGTGCCTCAATTTCTGCATAGCTTCATTTCCCTGTTTTTTAGGCTATAGAATTTTTGCTGTCCTTTTAAATGGGGTGAATAAATATCAGTGTTTATTATACTGAGAATTTTTGATTAATTATATATAGTCAGTCCTTACAATTAATACACTGTTTTTATTCTAGCAATAAAAGTCATGAAGGGGATAAATTCATTGCAGCTCCACCTTCTTCGCCTTTGAAGAAACAGGAATTAGAAAATTTAAGGCAAGTAAATAATATAAAATATTCACCACTAAATGAGCTCCCTCTTAAACTGCTATGATTCTAGAGTCATTGCTAGCTTATTTTTTTAGGCACTTGCGACATTGAATTGTAGCTGTTAATCTAAGGATGCCTTTTTTTTCAAATGCGTGTGCTTCCTTTCTTCTGGGCTTTGAGTCCGAACAAGTAGAAACCATCCAGAATTTCAGTTCAGAAGGTAGATCAGTTTGTGTTGGAACCCACTATTATAGGCTTGGCATTATATATTGGGCAAAACTAAAAATATTCAAGTCCCATAAATTACAGAGCTAAAAACCTGACGGTGGCTATTTTGATTGGTGGAAGGGGTGGAAATTACTGTATGGTACCTTTTCCCTTTAAGGCCTTGGTAAAGCTAGTTTGGAGTTCAGCCCGTACAACATTATATGCTTGTTGGATGGAGGGGGAAAAAAAAAAACAATGGAAGTGGTAAAAGCAGCTATCCTGCTTTCAAATAAGAATGGTGCTCCTTTTGGCAGGAGTAAATCCATAGTTTGCATAAAATAGAAAGAAAAATCACCTCTTTCCAGGCATTTGACTTCTTCACCATGGAAGAACATAGCTAAAATTTGACTGTAGACTTTTTCATGTTCTCAAAGATCCTTAAACTACTTGTTCAACAGTCTGAGTGCTCTCCAAACAGAGTAACTCCCATGTATCTCAATAAATATCATGTTATCTGGAACCTCTTTACTTTTCCCCAACAAGATTATCATTTGCTGGCAATGTTAATTATTTCAGGTGGCTGCCAGCCTGCTGAAAATCTCTCTCACTATAAAGCTTGCACCTGTTTAGAAAAAAGAAATCTGTTTTAAGTTTCCATTATGGACAAAGCATACAGTAATTTCCCACTTAAACTCTTGGGTAAACACTCTGTTCCAGCCTAACCCCAGGTAACCTGTGTTTTTATAATGACCAGCTTAACCTTTACTTTGCTCCACTATGTGTAGCAAATCTACTTGTATTCGTTTAAAAGCAATTTGGGAGGAATCTGTGAGGAGACATTACTGAGACCTTGATTATTTATTCTGAAGTGGTACAAGAGTGTGCTACTCAAAATAGAAAGCACTGGATTAAAACCAGTGATGTGGGTTGGTTGTGTTTTTTCTTTTTTTCCTCCTGGCTGTTGAAAATGTGGTTGCCACATGTCAAAATTACATGGTGTCACATTGTGATTTTTTTTTTTAATACATAGTCTTTTCTTTCACAATCAGCTGTTGTTATCTACTGATGAAACCTGACAACATGTCAGGAAAAACTTATCAGTTTAGCAAGAATTACACTGCTTCTGGTAAAGAATAACGTATAAGGAAAGGAAAAGCATTGATTTAGTTTTTTGCAGTACTTGCTTTGGTGGTTAAATCCAGAGGACTAGACATCCCTAGAGAGTGATTCTGCTAAAATGATTTCTAGGTTTCTGCAGATAGCTGTGAAAAGCAAAATATGTTATACTCAAATGTTAGTATATTCCTGCAGCCTTGCTTGCTAAGGAACTAAGTGAGAAAACTAAAATTCTTGTCTAGTCAGAAAAAATTAAGAAAAAATTTGAATGTTGGCAAGGATTACCCTGAGGAATAGGTGTCTATTCAATTCAGTTTTTCCCTGTTAATTCACTGGATTGAAAAACCCCTATTGCTCATTGCAGCTGAAATGGGCAACTTAAATGCTTTTTTTGCGTGATTTTTGTACAGTTGCACATCCTAATAAGAGTTTAAAATGACTGACTGACTTTGCCCCTAAATAGTTCTTAAAACTACCATCTAGAAAAGCCTTATGTGTCATATGTATTGTTTGGTACTTGTGCACAAATTAGTTGAACAGACTATTCTCATAATAAGCAGTAATTCAATTGCAAGGTTTTAAAAGGAACAAGCGGAAGTCTGAGGACACCAAATGTTGCTAAGAATTTATGCATAGGAAGTAGAAACTCCAGATTTTTCTTCTGAGTTTCTTCTAAACAATTCTGCTCCTTGCTGCTTCTCATCCTCCAAGAAGCCAATTCCCTTGCTCTGCTGTCAGCCTGTGGTATGTTTCACTGCGCCAGAACAACCCAACATCAAGAGTAAAGGAGTTCTGGTAGACCACAGTTGTAAAAGTTGAGATGGATAGCACCAGACCTTGTTGTAGCCTTTTTCTCCCTAGATTGAATGACTTTGTGTGAAAATGTTAATTTTCCCCTTCAAAGCAGCTAGAGATAAAGGAATAGTTTGATCAGCCACTTTGTCCTGGATAGACTTGAACTGCAAGCCCTTGCTATAAGGCATATGATCCAATTTTACCATTTTTTCTTTCTTTTGCCTCTTCTATTGGCCCTCTTCAGTCCATCATTATGCTTTATTTTATTTACTTATGTATTTTTGAAGTGTGCATCCTTGTATTTCCAGGAGCATCACCGACATTGCTAATAATTTCAGAGGTAATACTGTAAGGACAACCATTACCCACCAATATACCTTGTCTCTTCTTCCACACCTACCTAGTATTGCCTCATTTGTCCACTTAAAGATTGCAGTCGTCTGTTTGGCCCTGTCACCATACTGCAAGCTTGCAAGGATTATCACCTGTAGCTGTTTCACGCTCTTCTTCCTCACTGGCAGCCACTGCATAGTTCTCCCTCACTTCCCCTTCGTTGGTGCTGAATTTCCCCATTGAGTAAGCACAGTCTGCATTTATTTCTTAATATTTTGGATTGTTTTGTCTGCATTGAAACAAAAAAAGTAGATAGCTGATATCCACTACTGTGCTTAGTTAGCTATTTTAAATTATTTCAGATTAGTGTTGTTCTCTAAATGGTTTAGAAGTGCCATTTTTGGTGCCTTGATAGTAAGTTTTGAACAACTGGATTTGCTCTGGCTCGCCCTTTGCCTGAGAAATAAGCCAAGTCAGATGTGGATGTGTTTGAGTTCTGTAAACTTGCAGTCAGTGTGGGCTGACAAATCTTGTTGCCTAGACCTACACAAGAGGCTGTTTGACATAATCTGGCAGTTTAAAAAAACATTTTTCTTTTTCCTGGTGCAAAGGCAGTTTTATTTAGGGCATGCAGAGGCTCAGTGATGCTGGAAGTCTGCCATGCTCAAAGGCAACCTGCGGAGTTTTGTCAGAATCCTGACCGGGGTGAAAAACTAGTTTGTCTTTTCCCTTGTGGCGCAATTCTTCTGCTCCGGTTAGCTGTCAGCTCTCTTGAGCGTTTGGTTTAGCCAGCTCAACAATGGATCCAAGTGCGCAAGAACAGTACTGCAGGGAAAAAAACCTGAATATTTTCATCTTTTTTAGCTGGCTCTTGCTGAAGAATCTTGCCAGCTCTTACATGGCTGAAACAGTGATGAGTCCTTAGAGCAGAGTAGGTTTCAGTTTTGCTGGACTTAACCTATTGTGTGATTGGAGTGTGTCTTGTGTTTGAATTTACACTTTCAGAAATAAAAATAGGCTTTAAAAAAGTTGTGGGAATTGGAAGACACATATTGACATGAAGGGCAGTAGCAGCCAACTCTGCAGGTCTTGACTTGTGTCTAAGGGTATTTAGCTGGTGATGCTTAGCATCTCTGCTGGTTTAAAAGCTGTGCTTCCTTGAGGCAGAGACGAAAAGAGGCTAGTTAGAAGCAGCCTGTTGTTATAGAGATTTTTTTTCCCCATTCCCTCCCCCTCCCCAGTCGCAACCTTTCAGAAATGTTTTAGGTTTGGGACTTGAGCTGGGGAAGCTTTCCTCTCCCTCTCTCAAGCTTTTGTATGTGTTCAGATTTGATGTGACATCTGGGCACAGTGGAGAGGAAGTGGGGGGTAGGGAGAAACACTGGAGAAGTTGCTTATCCTGCTTGTGCATAATTAAGGAGCATGCCTCCTGGGAAAGGGGAATAAAGGCACCCCAGGTCCTGCCACGAATTACATGACTTACTGCTGGACCAAAAGTGGGCTTGACAGTTGCCAGAAGGTTGGCGCGGTAATAGCCCACCTACCGGCGGGAGAGTCGAAGGCTCTCCTTCCATCGCTCCCAACGCAAGACCCCACTAAGAGGATCCGCTCTTCCTCCCTGGAGAAGGACAGAGTCCGTGCTCACAGCAAGGCGTCGCGGCAGAGGCTTGTGCCCAGAGGACAAGGCAGCCTGCACTGAATGATGTGTTACGAAGTGGAAAATATCCCCAAGTGCTGTGTTTGGGGAGGGGGGGAAGTTATTACAAAGTGTGAAGCTTGGCCTAATGATGGCATCCTGACATGGGGTTATTGTTTGAAGATGGAAAATGCGAGTAGTTCAGATTTCATTACAGGAACTGTCACAGATTTTGTGGGTTTGGAAAGATAAGAAAGTCTGTGACAGCAACAAAATGCCACATATCAAATCAGAGTCTTGGCAGCGGATTACAGCTCTCAATTGAATACAAAACTGGAAATGCCAAATTCTCAAGCGTTTATTGTCTCCCTGTGTGCAAACATTGTATGGTATAAGAGTGAAATATGTTACAACTTAATTGATTGCTACTATGTGTTTGTAGATTGTATGTTATAGAAATCTACAAATCTGCTACCCTTTGCTGCAGCACAAGGGGAAGGCAGGGAAGTACAAATGAGAGTGCAAGGCAAAAAGAATAAAAAGGGTGAGAAAGGGAGACTGTCCATGAGAAAAATGACACATGTGGTGAGGCCCATCTTTTTTTTTAATCTGTTATTTATGGCCAAAACAGCAAAATGTTACTGAGCACACCCTGGTGGTCCTTGGTTTATACTGGTAGAACACAATGTATATATCTCCTAATTCAGAGAATGTGACTGAGGCTATAGATAATGAAACACTGGCTCCTTTACTTCATAGTTTGACGCAAAGACATTATTGAAAGTTTGTGATTTATTTCTTCAGCACTTAACAAGAAAGAAATTTAATAGCTGCATTTGGAATCACAGAATTCTCCATTTAACATATTGGCTTTCCCTCCCTCCCTTTTTTTTTTTTTTTTTTTTTTCCTCCCCCTTTCTCCCTCCAGGTGCTCAATACTTGCGTGTAGTGCTTACGTGGCTCTGGCTTTGGGTGATAACCTTATGGCATTGAATCATGCAGATAAACTTCTTCAGCAACCAAAGCTGTCAGGGTCTCTTAAGTAAGTCTGATGTGGTCATTTCTTCTTTCTCAGCCCTGCTTTTTGCTGGAGAGTTCTGAGTTGAAGCTTCCAATGTCTGTAGCTGCTTGCCAATTCTGTATCTGATGCAAAGAATTGCTTGGCCTGCTCCTGTTCTTGTTGAAGCCCTGACTAAATGTTCATTGACACGCAGGAACGTGAGTCCCCTCGTTTGTGTATGAATTCCATGTAATTCGGAATCTATCGCTGCTTTTTTGTTGCTATTTGTTGATCTCCAGCTGTGGGTCCCATGCAGTGGCAGGACCATCAGGTCTCTGTCCTGATTCACTGTGGGGCTGCACGTGCTCGTGTTGGCACAGCACAAGGGGCAGGAATGAGCAGCTGGGGGTGAACAACATCAGCCCAAGCCAGCATGCTGCTGAAAGCTCACTTATGAAACTACAGCCTCGGAGGGGAAGGTTTGCTCAGACAGTAGGGTGCCAGACCTTGAGTGTGCAGGACTCTCACTTCACCTGCTACTGTTGCTTATATAGGTTCCGTTCTTAAGTTTCTCTTTTTCAGTTCTCATTTGGCACCGTATTTTTTTGAAAGATATTCTCAGACATTCTGCAAATTCAAAAAAGGCAGCTTTAGCCCTATCCTTCTGGCCTTGTTTATGCATTTAATTCCTGTGTCATACACAGGATAAAATATAACAGGTTTTTGTGATAGTAATGCTATTTTCCAAAACTGATAATGTACTTGTAGAAAGCAAGCTAACTTGTGCTTGTTTTATATGCTGGCAGCATACTCTAAAATGGTCTATGCCAATTAAATTCTTTGGCTCCCATGCGTCAAACTACTGCAGAAGCTCATCTTTTTGCACAGTCATTGTATAAGCAAGGTACTAGGAGAGTTTGCAAGGTAACACATAATTTTGTGAAAGCAGTGTTACTATTCTGTAATGCAAGAAACACTAGATGACAGGTTTTTGCGAAGACAAAGCACCATAAATCTTGGTCCCAGGAAACTAGGCTTTTGTGCAGATTGGCAATATTGAACTGTTCCTGTTTTCTTAAGTGAAATAAATTGCATGTAGAAAGTTATGTTTGCTGTATCAGATCTACGTTGCAGAAGTTATTTTGGATGATTGACTGCTATTTTAACTGATGTTTTGTAATTC
Organism: Fregata magnificens; assembly: GCA_013389945.1. NCBI lineage: Eukaryota > Metazoa > Chordata > Aves > Suliformes > Fregatidae > Fregata > Fregata magnificens. The sequence goes on from WAAD01029800.1 coordinate 17,922, forward strand.
ATTACAACCAACTATGCAGTCAGTTTGAAGTGTACTGTATACAGCCGCATAGAACAAGTGTGAACTTTTTTACTCAACTTTTGTTTCAGATTAAATATTTGCAAGCTAACTATGCTCTCGATCGATAGGATTCCTTCTGTTCTGAAGTTGAAAAGGAAAGCTGCTGATTAACTGAGCTGAACTATAAGTGTCAAACATCAGACTTGTTCAATTCTTTTGCAAAACCTGCAGTTGGAAAGGTGTTTGTACCCCATGGACAGGCCTGTATAGTTGCTGTCCTCAGAAATGCAGCTATCTTACAGAGTTAGTTTGATTTTTATTGAATGTAAAGTCACTTAACACCTCAAATTATAGATGTATCCATATCCTGGGGTGTTTTTGTAAGGATTCCTTTTTTTAATTCTCTGAGATAAAGCCATACCAAGGTACTGTCTTTCTGGAATGGCAATTCCTGTGCATGAAGGAATTGTCATTACTCAGGTGCAGATTTTTTCACAACAGTAGTGCCTAAAAGCAGTAAATGGCAGAACTTGATGATACTTTATAAGCAAGATAGCTTCCATGCAAGTGTTTCAAGTATTAGTTTTCATGTGGTCATGTTAAAAACTGCATTCAGTTTGTTTTACGTAACAAATCGTGGGGGTTGTTATAGTGACATTTGTACCTAACCCTTTGCTGTTTTAGGTTTCTTGGGCATTTGTATGCAGCAGAAGCTCTCATCTCTCTAGACAGAATATCTGATGCCATCACTCACTTGAACCCTGAGAATGTCACTGATGTTTCCCTTGGGATCTCTTCAAATGAGCAGGATCAAGGTTAATGAATCCACACTTCATTAGAACTGGTTATGCTTTCAGCTGCCTTTCTGCTGTAACTTTCTATATACAAATATACTAATGATTAAGACATCTTGTTTTAACTGTAGGTTGTTTGGGGGTTTTTTTGTTTGTGTTTTTGTTGTTGTGTTTTTGTTTTCCTGGTTTTAGTTCCTACTTTGTGTTTGGTTTGTCTTTCGCATGCTTGTCATTCCTTTGAAGTGGCTAATTCTGTGACATAAATAGAACTGTATATTGTAGTGTTCTGGCTTGTTTGAAGGTAACTTTTGAAAGCTGCTTTTGTTAAATGTGCAGTTATGGTTAAGTTTGGGCTTCATACCTTCTCTTCCAGCTTTTTAGTCTCTAAACCAGGCTTTGGAGTATCAGTGAAGTCTACTTATTGCATTTAGTGAGAGAGAGGAGTGGGGAGAACTTAGTTAATCTGTATCTTAATCTTCTTGCAGTGCTTCCAGTTGGGAGTGTGTATTCTGTAACAGAAAAATACTTCAGAGCCCATCTGTATCGTTAAGTCTACAGCAGCTCTGATTTCAGTGACATGTCTACAGTTTAAACTTCACTGTACTCGTCTGCAAATCTAAAAGCAAAACATTAGAGATAGGAAGTCTTAAGTGGCGTAAACTCTTGAGCAAACTGATACGTTTTCCCTCTTTAATGTCAGACCGTGAAGAAAGAAGCAAATTTGTATCTTTTAAAGCTTACTACAAAATAATACAAAAAGCTCACGGAACATGATGGTTTTTGTGGTTGTTTTTTTTTCTTCGTAGGGTCTGACAAAGGAGAGAATGAGGCGATGGAATCTTGTAAGTACCAGCCACCATATTCAGCTGAGTCCAGGAACTTACTTGGCCAATTTGGAATAAAAGTGTAAGAAATTTTTTTTTATTGCAGCTGGCAAGCAGACCCCACAGTGTTATCCTAGTTCGGTCACATCTGCACGAACAATGATGTTGTTTAACCTTGGAAGTGCTTACTGCTTGAGGAGTGAATATGACAAAGCTCGAAAGTGTCTACATCAGGTATGGAAAACAATCTCAAGACAGCTTTAGGGACAAATGTACTTCCTTCAAAGTGCCATTTAGATCACAGCAAATCCTGGTGATTTCATAGCCCAGGCTTATTTGCAGACTTTGCTGAGATGGCAGCTCTCTTCTGTCTTTATGAACCAACCTATATTAGTAACATAAAATAAAGGAATTCCAAATTTCTTACTTGTGTAAATAGTTCAGTACCACTATGTGAAGTCGTCCGTGTCCGTCCGCCCCCCCCACCCCCCCGATCATATCAAAACAGTGGAATATGACTAGGAAGCCATTTCACTTTTTCTAAGTTTTGGTTTCTGGTTTTTTAAATGATCCAATAGTAATTGGTATATTTCAGAGGAGAAAGTTCTTGAGGGCCTTGAGTTTACTTCTCTCTAATCAGTTGTTAACTCACCATCTAAACTATTAACTTTAGGGCTGTGAGAACAAACTACAATTCTGCTGGGGGTATGTTTCTTGTCTGCCTCTTGCCTCAAGAATTCTCAGGTACTGCTTTTGAAACTCTCAGTCTTTGGTCCTTCTTATGGCTGGGACCAATCTCTTTCAATGATGATATGTTTGTCTCTTTTTGCAGCCATTTCTGTCTGTCAGGAAGACTAATCAAATGCATTGTCAAGCTGCAAACTGAAACAGCGGTCTTCCAAATTACTTCATAGTAGTTGTATAGGTGAACAGGTTCAACTTCTGTGAAGTTCTCAACCGCTTAAGGCAGTTGTCTTGCACTTATTCCTCCTGAGGCCTCTTAGGATTAGGCAGGTGTCTGTGCTTGGGCTCTGTAGCACATGCGTAAAGCCCAAAGGAGCATAAGGCCATCTGTGGATGTAAAGTATAGTAGGTCTCTGCATCTACAATAAATCCAGTGCTTTTGCGAAGCCTCAGTCCTCTTAGTATGCACACATTAACTATTCTGTGTGTGCAGTTACATTGTATGAGGGGGAGCAATGGAGAGCACAACTCGTTCACTGAAACGAGATGCGTTGTTCCCATGGCTAGTTGGGCCCCACTGAGCGCCAGAGTACAGGCCAAAAAAGTATTACAAAGTGTTTAACTTATGAGTGAGATTCTAGGTTTATCTGCTGAAATGCTGAGGCATTTGAGGTAATTGCTGAAAACTGCTTGTTAAGGTAGCTTTAAAATTGGGTGATTACCAGTTGTCCATTCTGAAGAGCACCTGAGAAAGACTTCCTAAAACAACAAAACTTATGTGGCAGTTCAGAGTTCTGGAGCCAGAGTGGTACAGCAGGTCAGGGCCAGGGTGCTTGCAGAGGCTAACCTTTGCATGAAGGGAGAAAGCAGGGATTGATGAACGGGGTATTTCCAGAACTTAGCTGTGGTGGGTTTTTTGGGGTGTTTTTTTTGTGGTGGGGTTTTGGGGTTTGGGCGTTTTTTTGTGTTGTGGTTTGTTTGTTGGGGTTTTTTTTCTTTTTTTAAGGACTAAGGGAAGTGATTTGCTTTGTGTTTCAGTCGTCCTGATTCTTATTTTCCCTACTTCCTACCATGCCATAAGGAGAGTTCAGATTCTGGATTATGGAGTGCAGATTGTAGAGGGATGAGAAGGATCCTCTATTAGTGGTCAAACTGTCCCCCCAGTACGAGCTCCTGGTGAGATCAGGAGCTGCTCACTCCCTCTCTGTCAGAAGAATAGACCCCATGTTACTACTGGGTGTTGAATCTTGAACTGTCAGATGTGAAACACGATGTAGAATGGTTTCTTCGTGGTTTACTGGATGGCCAGATCAGCTGATTTTTATTTAGCTTGTTAACTAACAAGCTCCCTTTCTTCTGAGGGAGCATCTCCACCATCTGTTTCTTATAAAAAGAAGATGCAGTTACCAGGTACCACAACCAGGTATCCCTATAGCAAATCATCTTCTTGCACCCATTTTTGATACAGAATCAGTCCTGTTACCTTGTTGTCATTTGTGCAGATGTGTCCTCTCTTTCTTAGGAAATGGATCAATTTACAATTTAATTGTACAAATTTAGAGAGACAAATGTGCATTTTTCCTGCCCTCTGGACTGGGCACTTATAGAAAAGGTGGACTTGCAGGATTCAGTCTTATTGAGATCATGGGACTCATCCTTGTATACTAGGATTATCAAAGGTTCACATTTGAAATGTAGTTGAAAATAGTAAGTTTCAGAGGTTGGGACAGAAATTCTTTCTTACTTGTGATTTTTCTTTCTAATCATGGCTGGGTATTACCATGCAGAACCACTGGTGTGGTACTTAACTACCAGTACGATGATATTTGGTGACCTTGGAAGAGGGAAGGCAAAGGATAAGGAGGAGGGAAATAATATTTTCCTTTCAAGGGCCTGGTAGCACACACACACCCCCCTTACTTTTTCCACCCCTTTCCCACTAAGATTTAAAAGTGCAGAGGGCCCTTCTGTTTGAACTGAAGGGGGTGAGAAGCAGAGTCTGGTGATACATGGTGTGACTCCGGGTGTAGAAGCTGGTGAGACAGAAAGCAGGGACCTGTCTGGGACATCTGGAGGCAGTTCTGCAGAGCTGTGTTGTTCTGGAGGCTCTCAGCTCAGGACACCTGTCAGGTGGAGCACAGGGACCTTCAAGCCAAATTAAATCAATGGCATGTACCCAGTGTGCTGTAAATCAAGAGTAAGGAGTTGGATCCGGAGCTAATGTAGAAGACAGACAGCTTCATTGACTTCACAGCTGAAAAATATTTGTATCTGGAAAGCTAACGAATCATCCTTGTTAACTTTGTAGTCTGAACTTTGGAGCAGTGGAGGTTACCTTCTTCACCTGTCATCTCACCAGGAAAACGCAGTAGATGATTGGCCCAAGAATTACAGACTCATGTTAACATAAGTATACAACAGATGGTGCTGCTAATTAGTGTGAGACAATCTTGCAAGGCAGATAATCTTTCAGTCTCTCCTTGCATGCATAAACCTAATAGAGTGTATTAGTTTGAAAAATCTTATCTTAGTTTATGAATTGCTGTTTGTTTTTGTTAGCTCAGATGATGGTAACAGTCTTGTCAAGAGGCGCTTTCTTTGAGCTGGATGTTTCTCTTAAGCACTTTCTCTCCCCACCCTTTCTTCTTTTTCAATAAGGCTGCTTCACTGATCCACCCCAAAGAGATCCCTCCAGAGGCTATTCTGCTGGCTGTGTATCTTGAATTACAGAATGGTAAGGAATTGAATTTTTTTCCCAACATTAAAATCCCTAATTTAACATGTAAGCTGCAATGTTGAATGTAACTTGGTATTTTTAACATTTTGGCTTTTTCCTTGAAGTTTACAGCTAGCCCTCGTAGCCAAAATGTTAAAACAAATCCTTAAGTTTTGACGTGTTCTGTCGATCTAGATTTGGGATACAACGGGAGGAGGGCGGTAGTCATCATTCCTAGTCTTTATAGAGTTGTGCCAGTATTTTGAATGACACCGTTTAGTCCCTGTCTCCATTTTACAGTGCTATGAATCCATGTATCTGCACCTTCGTTTCCATTGTTTTTTGCAGTCCTGTTCTTACACACTCCAGACTCTCTAAGCATTCATCTTCTGAGCTGAAATCTTCTATACTTTGTGCAGAAATCAGCAGTCTTGGATAGGCTCAGTAAAACCCTTGATAAGGTTTATACTATAAAGAGGGCTTGAAAGGCTTTTCATTAAAAGACAATTTCAATCTAAGTTTCCCAAAGAAGCCATGTCAAGGGCTACGTAGCAAGTACTGTAACAAAGCTTGTAATATTGATAACTTTCTCTTCCAAAATCCTTCCTTTTGAAGGTTCACTGTGTTTGCATGGGAAAAAAACGCTACATAATGGGAAACTGGAAAGATTGCACTTGAATTCTGCAGTGTGAGCAGATGGGTGCAGCTGCACCATTGAAGCTGTCATGGTTGCGGACCTGTGCCCCTTGGGGCTTAATATCCGAGTGTTGTGAAATGTTCAGTGTGCTTGTTCCCCTTCAGTTGTCTTGCGTTGCAGGCAGGCAGAGGACTTGAGCATTTGTATTCAGAATTGAGACTTCTACAAAGCTTTTGTTATAAAGATGTTTCTAAGTTGGAATTTTGGAAACCTTTCTTGCTGCAACAAAGAAGTACAGAGCAGAAGAGAGTAGAAAGTGGGATTTACGTCTCTCACCCCCTTCTAAACATATAACCAAAAAGAGCTAAGCACATTTTTTGTTTTATAATTGGCAACAAAACGCTGCATCTCCTCTGAAACTAAAACTTTAGTGAAAGCATTTGATAAGACGGTGAAATTATCTTTTCAGAACTTACCGTGTTTTCTCCTCCAATTTTACAGATTTAATTTTTAACAAAGAATAATTTTTCCATTTATACTGGTATTTATTTGACGGGCCATGCATACAGCTGAAAATCAGATTTCTTGTTTTAAAAACATGTTTTATATACACCCTTGACACGTGCATTACTGTAATGTCACATTGTGAGGGCATTCTGTGTGAGATCTAGAGTCTCACTATGCAGATGGGAGAGAGAAGAGGTGCCCTTCAGGAACTTAGAAGGTGCTCTGGCATCTTCCAGCTCTGAGATAAAAGCTCAATGTCTCCAGCTAAGAATAGGTAGAATCAAGCAATACTACTGTTTCACATTTACTTTTAACGTCCATGGCAGCATTTCACTGAAGAGGTGGTGTATGTGGCCCGGGCCCAGGGCTGGCTTGTCAGCTCTGTTCTGAGAACAGTGATTCATACAAAGGTACCTTTTTTTTTTTTAATTGAAAGTTGTTTTTTAGGTAACACGCAGCTGGCACTGCAGATCATCAAGAGAAACCAGCTTCTCCCTTCTGTGAAAACACTCTCCGACATGCGGAAGAAGCCTGTTTTTCAGCCAGTCCACTCGATCCAGCCCATTCAGATGCCAGCTTTCACCACTGTTCAAAGGAAGTGAGGTGGTGCTTCAACCTGCTGCTGCCCTGCCCATGAGGGCTTGGGATTTTGTATATTTTTTTTAACCTAGGACACCTGCATACCCCAATTGGTGGAGTGTGTTCATTTATGTAAATTTTTAATAAAACATGTAAACAAAAAGGCATGCTTGGAGGTGTTTGTAAAGGTTATTTCATAAAGGAAGAGAGGTTGGTATCTGTTTTGAGCGACAGTTTACTTCTTACCAAAAAGAAGTGGTTAATCAAGTGTGTAATTCAGCTCTTTTTGAAGGGAATATATGGGAGGGAAGTGACTGGAAGGAGAGAATACCATTTACCTGAAGTCCTGCTGAAATAGCAGTTGAGCTGTTGTGCAGTGTAGGGTCTGTGGCTGCTGTGTTTTGACATACAAGCTATGGTTTTTTATTCCTCAAAGAAGAGGCTTTTCCCCAACTTTGCTATGTTGATGTAGCTGCAGTCCACTACCCTGCAGCAGCTGGGAGTTTGCTCCTTGCTGTAGCTGAAGCCGCCCCTTCAGGTGTGGGGACCGGGGTGGTGGGTGTATGTGTGGGTATATGCAGGTAAATGGCCTTAGTTGAAAGGAAAGGAGCTTTTTTCCTGCACGTCATAGGCAATGGTGGAAGAGGTTTGTGCCCCATCTGCCTGCCCCCCTCCCCCCTTCCCCGTGAGTTTCCTGTGGTTACCTTATTAAGTGCAGGTAGCACAGCTCCAGTGTTAACAGTGCAAGGCCCTAGTGCCTAGTGTTAGCAGTGTCTTTCAAATAATCTTTCTATCCTCCTTAAAGCTAGCAGCTGTGCTGCTGGCCTGAAAGGTTTAGCAGGTCACAGGATCTAAGAGGCTGTGATGTAAGGACACACTAAGGCCCTTAACATTGCACTGCAGTATGTGGCCAAGCAGTAGTGACTTAATTGTCATTAGTTTGTATATAATTAGTACAAGCCACCCTTGCAAAAAACCAGTCTGTGCCCCTTTCAAGTTTGTGTGGTCAAGATGGCAGAGTCTGAGCATGAGGGAGCGCCAGCGGGTGCTAAGTCTTGTGACCAGGGTGCATCTGGTGCCTTGTAATATGCTACACAGTGAATGGGTGTGACTGAGCCGGTTGGTAAGTGGCCCCTTCTGCTGCTTGCAGGCTGCAGTGCTTCTCCACTATAAACTAGAGGGGCTCTGCCTGCTTCTCCTGCCTCATGGGCTCAATGGGTGGCAAGAGCCAAAAGGCAGTTTACCAAAACAGGAAAGGTCTAAGAGCTGACTGGTCAGCAAGGACAAAACCTGGTACAGCTGCTAAACCTTTGTCAATGCAGCAAGGTGGGGGTGGTTGGCGCATAGGACAAGGGTTGCAGCAGGCAGTGGGTGCTCTGAAGGGACCAGTGCTGGGGAACACTCTCGCTTTAGCTGGATGGGGGTTGTTTGTGTTGGGTGTGGGGTTTGTTTTTGTTTTTTCTTCTCCCTGGTTTTCCTTTGTCCTAAAGGAAGGTGTAATGGTGCAGGTACAGCAGAAGAGTGCCTGGCTGTAAGAAAAAGGATATATTTTTTTTTTAAATGCAGTTTCCACTTTAGAGGACTACGTCTTTCAAAAAATTTTCTGCCTTTTGCTCAAACCAAGAGGCTGTAAGATAGCAGCATAAGCAAGGACCCTCTGGTTACTTATTGTGAGCATAGGAGAAGAGCTGAACCATCCTGCCTTGGGACTTTTAATCCAGGCATAAGATAATCACAGCCCAACATGGAGCATAGCAGCTCTCCTCACTTCTCCTCCCTGGCTGTTTTGTGCCACTTCAGCTGTTCTGAGACTTTGCCCAGATAATCTTCAGGGCAGAGCTGGGATAACACCTTATCTCCCTGTGCTGCTGGCATTGTACTTCACCTCCAGCCACCACCAGGAAGGTCACACTTCCAAGTGGCCACTTGGGATGCAGGTCCTCCAAGTTCTGCTCTGAGTCATTTGAGCATTGGGTAATGCAGATGTCTGTAGGAGAGGAAGCCAGCAGAACAGTCCTGGGTTTGCCCCCAAGATCTTGAACAAACAAGCCACAACTGACAGAAGAAGAATAGTAAGTTTATTAAACAATGTGCAAATTGTAGAATGAGTACAAGTATGTGTCCCTTCAGCAGGAAGCTAGCCATCATGAAGCAGTACAGCAGAAAGCTTGAGACCTGCTACTCACCCTCTTCTGTTAGACAACTGGCTTCCCCACTTTTCAAGGCTTTCAGCCATGACCAAGTAGCTGACTTTTTCAATAACTTTTCTATTGGGGAAGTGGCACCCACTCTGTCCTCAGGTAGGGGCAAGCAGTTTAGAAGTATTAGGAATAAAAATAAAATCAGGAAAAAGTGCGTAGAGATCACCTTTCTGAAAGAAGCGAGAAAGGGAGCTGATACAGCCCTCGAGTCAAAGTAGATTGACTGATTAAATACAAAAATGTTAAAGATGCTCGCTGTGTGGTCCCGGGCCCTGAATAGAGGAAGATTCTTTTCTGCCCTTCCCCGCCCCCCCAGGAATGCAGGGCATTCACATGCAAAAGATGCTAATGCCTTGCTTCAGCAGTGCCCAGCTCCACCCGCAGGCACCCAACGCTCCCCCTCGAGGCTCGACGAAGGATGCAGTTGCTGTTCCCCAGACACCAAACATCTTTCTTATCACAGCTGCATTTGCATGTGAGCAGAAGCATTCGGCCCCAGCTCTCCCCTAACACTGCTCTTCTGCCCTAAGGCGGCTGGATTGACCAGAGCAGCTCAGGGATTCCCCCGCACCGCCTGTAGCACTGCTACTTGAAGAGAAGGGGTGAGTGGTGATGACTTTCAGCTGTTGGGTTTCATGGTTTTACCATTAACAGAAGGAAAAAATAAATATCAAAACATATCTAGGAAGGGAGCAGTTAAGGATCTGTCTCCCTCTCTGGCGTTGCCAGAGGCACGGTCCACTTTTGCCTTTTCCCTCCATTGCTGAGAGTAAAGAAGCGAAGGCCAAGTAAAACTGCAAGATGTCCTGTGGTAAAAGCAGTGGGAGCAGGAGCAGCACAGGCTGGGCTGTGTGTTAACTCAGTAAGGTCAATAAAGCTTATTATTATTTTGGTTTAGGCCACTTCCTAAAAGAAAGGCTGCCTCTGCCTCTCCTCCTGCCCTCCCCTTGCCTCCAGGATCTCACACCTGCAGTCATGTGCTGGCTCATATCCCCACAGCAGGAGAAAGAGGTCACACTCCCCTTCCCCCAAGCACCATAACCCCTTTTGCTATCTATCTTGGCATCCTTGCCCACATGCTGTCATGGGCTCAGAGCTAAAGGTTTTGGCAAGAAAGTGTATGACGGAGTGACCATGGCCATGGTGCAAGAACTGTGCAGCACTTGTTCAGCAGTGTCCAGAGCCAGCTCATGGTGCTCAATGATCTTCCAGGTTCTGGTTTTCTTCAGGGAGAGAGCACAGAGAAGCCAAGGGAATACAGACAGAGTACCACACAAAGCTGGCCAAGTTGGTAGTCTTGAAACTCAGCTGAGCAGACTTTTCCCCCCTCCTTCACAGGGTCTTTTCCTTCCCTCCCTCCTTTCAATTTGAAGTGATATGCTGACATATTGCCAACTGCTCCAGCAGGAAGAAAGAGCAATGGTGAAGGATTGTGATGGATAGAGCACAGCATGGTGCTGAGCAGTCCTACAGCTGTACACAGTTGGGGCCAGAAAGCATCTCAGCACTTTCAGAGACTGGAATCCACTTCTACCCATGCTGGGAATTCAGTCAGTGGCCTTAATTCTCAAACCTTGAAGAGCATCCTCCCCTGCTCACAATTTCTTTTCAAACCTTTTCCAAAGTAGTAAGGAAAAAGAGCACCTTTTCTGCTTACCCAGCTTACATTGGCAGTCTGCTCTGCAAAATGCCAGATCCGCCAGAACATTTAATAGTGTCTTTGCTCTATGCTACCACTCAGAAAAAGCATTACTTTCACAGTTGCAAAGGTGAAGAAATGGAAACCTAGAACAGGACCTAACAAGGTTAAACCAGGAACTTTCTGGCAAAATACTGGAAAAACTGCATGGAGTACAGGTGGCAACTCCAGTATCAAAGCCATTTCCTCCAGTCATGTCAGTGAGGCTGGTTTTTTAGTAGACCAGACAACTAAGAGTTTTGACACTGCATCAAAACTAATTTTTTTCTTTTTAATACACTTCTCTCCATAGCACCCCAACATTTCTCCTCTCTCCTTTTAAAGGAGGTGCCTCTGGTTAAAGTTTTCAGTAGCCATCACCTGGAGGCAGCCAGGTTCAAATTCAGGCAAGAGCTTTTTCTTTTTTTTTTTTTTTTTCCCCATCCTGACAGAAGAGAAGGTATTGGCTGGGTAATAGAAAACACACACATACACAGATTTGCCATGAAAAAACCCTCACATTTATTTGATTAAACAAAAATAAAATAAACTGCATAGGAACATTTTAAAGTCCAGAGAGAGACACTGACTTTGTTTTAAGGCTGCCGGTAGCTGATACATCGTCTCCTTGCTACATCCTTCAGCCTTCCCTATGGACCACAAAGATACATTCAGAAGCCTCCATTAACACAACGGTTCTAACATTTTGCTCAGTTATTCTACGTAAAAGTTTGCACATAACCTGTCACGCTTTCTCCTCTGTGGTACTCAACATCTGACATCTAAAAATGTCACTTTTTGTCCAAGTAGAAATGTGATGCCCTTTTTGGAGCATGGAAGTTCTTGTCACAGCCTGTTTCATTATCAATTAGATATAAAAGCTCTGAGCAGCTCATTAAAAGCAGAGCACTGTCTGTCCTGCTGAGACATTTTTATTATTATTAGGAGAGCAGCATGATTAGTCACTAAAGTAGGAGAGAAACAACTGCAACAGAAACTACAAAACCAAATGACTCAAGATGCCCAACATCCAAGGACCAACAAAATCATCCTGGATCCCGATGCAAACCTGCACCGACGCAACGCTACTTATACATTGGTAACGGAGTTTTATAAGATGGGGCCCTACATCTACAGTCAATTAAATGAGGGGAGAAAAATGCACATTTGTGACATTGGTTTCAATGTGGATGACCTCCATTTTGTTCAAGGCTTCCAATTTCTACTTGACTTAAATTGCAGGTGTGTGTTCAACTCCCTCGCTACTCCAACAAATTGTGCACGAACCAAGCAGCACATGACAGGTAATGCACAGTACAAACGAGAGTCACATGCAGTAAGAAACCCCCACCAATTCAGGTGACTAAGCACACCTTACAAACTAGTTAAAAACTTTTTAGTCATTTTAGAAAAGAAACTAAAAACAAAACCCAGAAACAGACATCTCTCCCTCTGAAGGAAAAACTACTACACTGTCTGAAAAGTACGCTACAAACCTATAAAAGGACTTTTTTTTTTTTTAAACTAGTCTGGTAGTTCAAAAGGAAGTTACTTAGCTACATCACTACACAGACACTTAACATTCAGTCAGTAAGGCTCTACGAAAAGAGCTTAAAAAATTATCTACCTGAGTTTGTAAGTTGATACAATCATTAATAGAAGGTCTAAGACCATGCAGGTACACAAAGCATTTTTAGAACCATTATTGGTTAAACAATGATGGAAAAAGATGCCACTCTGGCTTGTTAACCCGTAAGATCACTTAGAGACATCAATGTACATTTTCCACCATAACATTTACCAAACCCAACACAGCCTATCATTATTAGGGGTCTCCTGTACCCATTTCTGTCACCCCCTTAATATGAGCAGGGGAGGAAAAAAGGTTGGTTTTTTTTTTTCAATATAGTAATCTGAAAATGTGCTTCTGCAACTTTAGTCCACAGGTAAAACAAGGGGCATGTTGCATGTCACTATTAAAGTTGCATAAAATCCCAACGTACTGGTTTTAAGCTGCCTCTCCTGAGAATGTCTGAACCTAAACTGCCCTCCAGGAATAGGAACTTGGTTGCTTTGTCATGGTGGAAAAAATCCCATTGAGTCAAGAAAGCTACTAATACAATCACCAAGTCAAAAAAATTCAGGATCTTATTCCCTTCAAGCATTTGGTATAGCGTTGTGTTTACAGCAATCATAACATTAGTCTTTCCAAACAGGACGTATTTGTAGGCATGCATAAAAGTTTTTCTCTTGTAGAGAGAAGACCTAAAGGTCTTACGGACATAATAACACTGCAAATGAACATGAAGTATGTTATGTCAGCTAGTAGTGTCATAATACTGAAAAAAGTTTACATTTCCATACTTTGTAGTGAAAACAGAACAAACTCAAAAGTTTCAGGTATCTCAGTCCAGCTTGCCTGAACATTTGGTTTTATTTACAGATTCCCTAGCAAGGACAGCTTAATATTTCCATGGGCAGGCAGCAAAAACAAAAGCAAGCAGTCACCACATTCTACACACTTAGTATCTCTGTTTCAATTAAAATGCTTGTCCAACAGGCAGGATGAATCCTTCCCCCAGGCAGATTCTCAATTATTTCCCAAACCTGTCTGATGCTAAATTGAGGTAGATGATTTACTTCTGCAAAGTGAGGTAGAACTTCAAGAAAAAGATAGTGGCATCCCTAGTTGTGCATTTTGTACCACAGCAAACTGGGTTTCAAACTCCCACGGACTCGAAGACCAAAGGTACAATATTTGTCTAACGCAAGTACCAGTGTTTGTTTTTTATACAGCTCCAAACTGTTTGTCTAAATATCTCTACTTTTTAAATACCCTATCACCTTTTGGCACCATTTGGCTTACACTCCTTTAAAAAAAATAAATGAAACACTTTGGCACAATTTTTTTTCAAACCAGAACTGAACAAAGAAATCTTATGATCAAAGTTGTGGCAAGATAAGCCTATAAGCCTGCCCTCTTCAGAAATTAATTTTGGTTTAACTGTAACATAACAGACTGGGCCCATTTTCCTGCAATTCCAAGGGAACACCACATCCAAGCGCCTTGTTCTTCTTTCTCCCAACTTGGTTATGTCTGGCCCCAATATGCGTTAGTTTTCTGGTGTTGTCATCCTTCCCTTGCTTTCTTTACAAGTTTAAGGTTTATGGGCTTCCTTAAATGAGTTATATTTAAAAGGTACTAAATAAAAAGGAGTGAATTACCTGAAGGACCTGCATTATCAAGTACTGAGTCTGCTTCAGTTTGCTACTGAAGTTCCTGCTTAAATAGCTCTGAGAAAGGACAAGATTGCTTCATATGCTGAACCCAAAACAGCCATACTAACTGCTGGTAACATTTCATCAAGCAAAAGTTTACCGAAAGCCACTGGTTTAACCTGGCACAGTGAAATTCCTTTGGGAGGTCTAGTCGACAGGTCTGTCACCCATATCCGTTTTTCCCCAATGTCAGAGCTAAGAGAAAGAGACCCTTCTCCAGGCCATTTCCAGTAGTTCAGAAGATTAATCTGAATGCTTGTTCAGCTTGCAATCCAGCTTCAAAGCCTTGCTTTTTCTCTTCGCACCATATATGATAGTGGGGCATTAACCTGAGAACATGCATAGCCTGAGAACATGCATGGAGAAACAGAGCAAGGTTTGAATGTCATTTAAGTATTACTTTTTAAAAGCCCCTATGGGGCATCTGATGTTGGCATTGTGTATTATCACTACTTATTTTCATTGCATATAAAACACTCCATTTTATAAGCTACACTACCACTTTTCAATGAGACCAAGTGTGCTTAGCACTATCTATGACAAAGATAAGTAATTATTTTGGGTAGCTAAATAGTAGTGTTTTTAAAACGAAAAAGCTCCCCAACACGTGAGGTCAAACACTTGAGGTTTGGTTTGAAAGCAAATCCCACTGAATTAGACAGCAACTTAGAAAGAGTTAAAGTCATTCCTCTTCCTGACAGAGCTGGACTGGAGGTTTGTGCAATGGCTCCATACAAAATAGCAAAGGGCAACTTCAGTGTCTGTCACCTTCCACACGGTGCAGGCTGGAGAGGGGCAAAAAGGTTTCTGCAGTTCAACACAATCCTGAATGCACACTTCACTATTTTTTAATGCCTGGAAAACAACTCCCTTCTAGTCCTAGAGAAGGGGGGAACCCAACAAGCATTAAAGCACAAGAGCATTTCTAGCATACTCCAACACTGTCAGCCACTCTGGTCAAGATATTAAGAGACCTGGCATTTTTCAGACATGATAGGATAAATGCAAGGACACTGCAAACTAAACATTAAAGCTTTTTAAACACATTTTCTTTGGTATCTAGATCTTGCAGGCTATTCGTTTTCACAGCCCAAGTTGCAAATAACTCTTGGACTGAATGATACAAGACAAACATGGACATCTGTCACAACTGTAAGGCCACCCCCAAGAAGGGAGGCACGTACACAAGCAAACCTTGAAAAAGTTGAAGGTAAACTAGCTTTCTCTCATACCCATATTTTGAGTGGCCACACAAATTTAATGACAGACATCTGTATAAAAGATTATCCTTTAAAGACTATTTTTAAACCATGCTATCCTAAGATTAAGCCTAACTGAAACACACTGCTTTGAAGAGTTTGCTTCCTTGAGGCTTTGGCTGAAAGGCAGCACAGTTATTTTATCTTATTTAATTTAGGTGTTTTTCCTCACTCTCCTTTCAAAAGAGGTTTTGCCATCTCATGAATCTGTCTGTCTCTTTCCGGTCCTTTAGTTTAAGCCTCCTCTAAGTGGCAGCTGTCCGTCTGCACACATCATCAGGATTTCTACAAAACCCAGAAAGTTAACACTCCTTGGAGGGGAAAAGCAGCAAGAAGGAAAGTGCACCTTGTGATTTCTCACAAACTTGTAGAGAGCCTTTCAATCTCAGGTCACTTTTGTGCATGGTGGCTGGCAGAGAGAGGAACCCTTTCCTTGGAGGATGGTTAAGGCTCTTCAGACTTTTTGATAACAACCATGTTTATGTTTCAGCGATCTTCTCTTGCAAACAGGAAGGTAAATCCCATGGCATTTTCAAGCCTAAGAGTACTGATAACATGAGTTTTTCCACCAGAGAGAGACAGAAAAGCCCTCTGTTCCCTACTTTAACCATTCTTGCTTGCCACCAAAGGCCTTATCCAGAGGATGAAGCAACAGCTCTGCAGAGACTATATCTGCATTAGCAACTAAACTGGAATGCACGAAATTGAAGAATGAAACCAAATACTTCCAGGGACTCAAAGTCACATTTTGCTAAAGACATCTCTACTCTCCCAAAAAGCTTCTGCTTCTCAGAAAAGCTTTTTTTATATCCCTGAAAGAGCTAACTTCCCCCTGCCTCCAAGCTTTTAAGGAACACATACATTTATTTTACACAGAATTCTTTGGTACTGCCCTGGAAAAAAAGCAGCAAAGTTTCATCTCGATGCAGTTTGGCTTATGCTGGTACTGGTAACTTTTCACTTGGATCTGTAGCAAGAGATACACAAAGCCACAGGCCCAGCCCACCCTAAGAACTACAGTAAACCTTCCCAAATTTTTCAGTCCAGCTCTTTGGGGAAGCCAGAAGATTTTTAAAAAAAAAAAATTTTTGTCACTGACAGAGTTATTGCAATCCTCTTTAAACACAAAAAACCTGTTGACTTCTCCAAAACGCACCCTGAATCTCCAAAGCTGTGCTTATTTCTTACTTTTGGAAAAAGGTACCACTTCTGTTCTAACAAATCCATCAAACGTTATTCCCTTAAAGTCTCTCTGTGGGGAGGGGCAAAAAAAAGCTAGTCATTTCACAAGAAAGTAAATCAAAAGGGTTTGATTTTTCCCTGTTTCAATGCTCCTTGTAACCTCTTCTATTATCCAGATTAGGTACACTGGTAAAAGAAACAGTAACTTTCTCAAAACTAATTTAGATTTCAGGTAAAAGGGTAAAAAGAAATACTCAATGACAGGATACATTAAAGGAAGCCTTGCTTTTTATCTAAACTTTACAAGGACCGCACTAAGCCACTAAAATGAACAATTTGGTTTAAACTTAAAGAATTTTTGTGCATTTTCATCAGCTTCACTTTGTGCTGTTGGATTACTGTGTTTCAGAAAAAAAATACACAGAAATGCCAAAAAGATGCAAACTTGCTCTTCCCGGCGAGTGAATCCCACTCACTTTCACAAAACGTTCAAAGTCATCTGGGAACAAGACGCGGTGCTCACCAGTAAATCAAACACACTGAGGTATAAAAAGGAGAACAGGAAAAAGTTCTCTGCTGCAGCAGCAATTCAAAAAACAAAAAGTCCCCCCTCCCATGTCCCCACCCACAGAACTGCAGTATGGTCAAGAACACAAATTCTCTATAAACACCTACTATCATTTTCTCCATTAAAAAAGTTACACAGAGCCTTTTTTGGCTTAGTCTACAGAACTCGCCACACAAACCACCTAATGTGCACAGCAACACTTGTTTGTGCATGAAACCCCATCGGGGGGGGAGGGGGAGAGGTAAAACGTTCTGAACTGTGAGTGTGTGGGGATGAGGAGGGGGCGAGAAACTGGGAAGGGAAGGGAGGACGATGAGGTAGATAGAATTTAACTTTACAGGCTCACTCCCTGCAGAAAAGATAAGTACATTCATCTGTAAAAAAATTAAAGATGAGGTAGGTTTGAATTAACGTTGTATTTTTTCATTTTCTCTTAGAAGAATTTCCCTGAGACAGTTTCTTCCTAATTCAAACAGATTAGAAGACGAGAATTCGATTGTTTCCAAAGTCGACCACAACAATCATGCCATCAGGGGTGACGGCTATACCTGAAGGACGGTCCATCTGACCAAAGCCGCTTCCCTGAGTGCCAAACTTGCATAAAAAGCTACCATTTGACTCGAATATCTGCACCCGGTGGTTCCTGGAATCGGCCACGATGATGCGCCCCTCTTGATCCACTGCCACTCCTTGCGGGCGCAGGAACTGGCCGTTCCCGGTGCCCTCCGAGCCCAGAAAGCGTGCTGACTGGCAATCTGGATGGATGACCAGAAGGCGATGGTTGTTGAAGTCTGTCACTACCAAGTGGCCCTCGTGATTGAAAGTCACACCTCTGGGGGAATCAAAGTGCTTCCAGAGTGCCCCTTCGAAGCCATACTTGTTAAGAAACACGCCGTCAGGCCCAAACAGCTGAACGCGATGGTTCCTTGTGTCAGAGACCAGGATCTTGCCCTCTGCATTGACGGCCACATCCCATGGATAATTGAATTGCCCGTTCTTCGTTCCTTTCTCCCCAAACTTCAGAATGAACTGCCCCTCAAACGTGAAGATCTGGATGCGATGATTGTCCTTGTCAGCCACAACGATCCTACGTGAGATGTCACAGGCCACGCCGGCAGGGCGATCAAACTGGCCCGGCCGGGAGCCCAGTGTGCCAAACTTGTGATGGAAGGTCCCGCATGGTTTGAACACCTGGATGCGGTTATTACTGCGGTCAGCAACAATGATGTAGCCTTCTTTGTCTACACTAACCCCCCAGGGGCGGCAGAGTTTGCCGTCGCTGTCTCCCTCACTGCCAAAGGACAGCCCCGGCAGCCCGATGCCTATGTAGCTGCGCCCAGATTTCACCACAACTTTGAAGGGGCTGTTCTCAATGTGTTGGTTGCACATCATCACGGATACCAGGTGCTCTCCCTCTAGCTGTGGACGGTAGCTGACCAGGTAGGTCCCGTTCTGCTGATCGCTGACATCTGCCCCAAAAAGGTTTCCATCCGGGCCCATAACCACTGCCGAGATCATGTCACCTCCTGAAAGGCGAGGCTCACCATCATGGTCATAGCCTATCACTGTGAAAGAGGCCACTTTGCCCTGCAGTGCACGCTTGAGGCCTTCCCCAGTGGCTTTGGTCAGAGGAGCAAAAGCCCCACTGCTGACAAAGCCCATTGATTTAATGGCCATATACAATGCCTGGTCAGGGGGAGTGAACATGATCCTGTCATCTTCCTGAGGCTGGAGAAGGCCTCTCACATTCTTCAGCTCCTGCACCTGAGCCAGCATGCGGTCCCGAGCCAGAAGAATATCCATGGTACGACCCTCCTCCAGGACCTGCTGAACAGCGCTAATGGTGTTGTCCAGCTTATTTAGGTTCTGACGTAACTTTTCAACTTGCAAGTAGAGTGACTTAGCCTTGACTTGACGAATCTTTTCCACCTGGGGGGGGGGGGAGAAAAGCACACTTACATCAGGAAAGACAACCTGTAACACAGAAACATGTCCTAATGTCATTCTTCTACATAAAAACTGGTTGTGCGGTTGCTGCAGCATGTTGACAGAGAACTGCAGAACAAGCCTCTAAAAGCTGTGATGTAGAGAAGCAGAAATGAGGAAAAGTAATTATTTATCCAAATTCGGATTATTCTCTCCCATCCTCCAGCCAAAATCATACATTCTTACTCTGCAGATCTGCTGCATCACAGTGCCATTTGAAAGGAAGAGTCACTTGCTTACTAATAATGATTTGCTTCCCCAAATGCCATTCTATTTTCTAGTTGCAAGGTACTTGACAGATCATCCAAAGGTACATCTTATTTAGACTCCAGGGATGACAGAGGTTACTGCAGGCTCTCAAGGAAGAGCAGAGACTGAAGCTTCTCTAGCCAGCACTGAGACCAATTTCAGAAGGTAGGCTGTTATCACACAAAGCTGAGGCTAGGAGTCAGCACCAGCTAATGCACATGGGCTCTCGTCATTCCCTGCCTGCCAGAACTGTTTTCATGTGACTGGATAATAACAGACGTCTATCTCCAGGGATTTTTAGGGTCCAATTATTTTAATATTTTCTTGTAAATACTGGCAGTCATGCCGAGCTAGAGCTTGACAACAGGATGCTTTATAATGCCACTTCAAATGACACAAAAGGTTGCTGCCAGTCCCTGCTTGGGGGACTGAAGCTCAAGCAAAAATTGTTTGTTTGTGACTATTTTATATAAGCCTGTGTTTATCTTTACTTGTGAAAAATCACTTTAGACCATCTGGCAAAAGACACCTGCCTTGTAAACCTAACGAAACATGTAATTGCTTTATTGTTGCAAAAATACACTTCCTTATGTCTGAATACCTGCTTGGCTGCAGAACAATACCAGCAATGTATTTTAATGAGGGACAACTCACTGTCTGAAGACTCCTTGGTTATACACTGACTAGATAACAGATGTACAAATATGTTATTTCATTTAAAGTTAAGGCACACAGGTTTTACCAGACTGCTAAAAACAAAGGTCAGAGGTGCTTCCTCCAATAGGTTTCCAAAAAAGATCACTAATCTTAGGTCTCAGCTTAATCTTTGGCCTCAGCTTTGGTACCCAAAATTATTAACTAACATGCTTCACGTATGGGCTTAATACGCTCGGCTTTTTTTGCTAGAATGATTTACCACCACCAAGTTCCCTCCTTAAAATAATGTTTTATAACCTGAAGAGAACTTGCCCTCAGTGCAGACATTCCAATAAAATGCATTTATGCAGCCTCTTGGGATACAAATAGCTTAGGTGCAGCTCTTACTTCTCCTGTACCAGGAATACCTCAAAAGAGAAGGCTACCAAGCTACTTGGGGAAGGCTAACAGTGGAAAGTGAACTCATCTCCCTCAATCCAAATACTTCAGAAAAAGCAGCATTGGAAGTACAGGAACTATATAAAGCGCATTTTTAATCTTGCCACTGACACTTCTGAAAGAACTACAGAAAGACAAACTTCTCTTTTAGGGGATTAGTCTCACTGTAACTAGAGTAGTTCATCAAATAAACTCTTACCAGACTAGTCATTTTGCTGGCAACAGATATTAAATCAGAAAATTACTGTTCCAATCAATGTTGATGGAGAAGAGGCAGGGCAGAAGCACTTTAGCAGGATGACACTGCTTCTTGGCAGCATGTGCCTTACCAACCACGTCTACATGCCATCCTGCCTGGCTCTGCTAGTACAGGCAACGGCCACACAGCACCTGGTTTCCTGCCACACTTTATCTGGTGTGACTGCATATTATAGGAACATTCTCCATTTAGTCCTAAACTTTTCCCACCTTGACCACAGATTTTTGCTCCCCTGTAACCAGTACTAGCAATCCTGTGGTCATAGGACAAGTCAGTTTGACTCACAGATCTAAAAGACCGAATCCAACAGCAGAGAGTGGGTTTCTGCTCAATTCTACAAGTGAGACCCAAAGGGCCAATCCAAACTAATCTGTACTAAACAGAGAAGAGCCATAACCATTAAGTTACCTTTCCAGAATAAAAAAAATCTTTGCTGTTATTTCCTTTCCTCCTCTCAAAATACCACACATGCATCGTGGCTGAAGTGAGTGCAGGAGCTTGGGATTGTGCAGATACTCTTGCTGGAGACTATTCTTTTCTTCTACTAGTAAAAAAAAAAACCCACACCCCAAAAAAACCCACCACCACAGAGGGACACTACCTCGATTGAAAGTAAAAGTAAGTAAGTTTTTAGGTGTGGGGACAATGAAAGTTAGGCTTGCAGAAGTTCTACTAGTCTTTCAAAAAAAGAACACAGCATATACAGCTTTGCTCCTTTCCTTCGTTTATGAGAAGCAGATCATGTAAGAAGACCCATACACTACATACCTACTACAGCAATGTATTAAAGTGGTTTTAAAGACATTCTTTAAACAAGGTATTTAGAGGCAGCCTCTCCTCCGGTCAGTACGGAGATGCGAGGCATAGCTGCTGAGCCAGCAGGGGGAGCGCCCACCCTGCTTGTGGGGGCTCAGCTCGTGCGAGGATACCGTAGTCCCTACAAAAACCCAACCAGTTTCTCAGATTAAGAGACACCTTCAGCACAAAACCAGCCAGGGCCAGAATCCAGCATCCTGCTACCTACCAAAAAATGAGTTCACAGTAAGCTGTAGTGTTTCAATTCAGTGTTTCTTGGGAGGATATCAGAATCTGGCCATGTTCTAGTTAAAAAGCGCGTTTTCAGTTTGAAAAGGCACTTGTCAGCAGTTCAAACCACAAGTGTAGGGTGCATACCTTCCAGAGCAGCTCACACTCCCGCTCTTCCAAGGCCTTCTTATGTCTAGTAGTCACTGCTTTGACTTCAGACTGTACCACCTTTGCTTTCATCTCAACCTGCTCTGCCACAGCCTGGGCCTGTTCAATACTCAGCTGGGGAGGAAAAAAAAAAGACAACATGCTTAGGGCTCAACCAAACCAATTAGAAATGCATCAAAGGACTGCTGCTTACATTTCACTGCGCCTTCAGGTGAAGGCATAAAGTGACAACTCTTGGGTTTTTACCAGGCCTTTGTCCATTTCATACATCAGGGCCTGAAAACTGACATAATTTTTTTTAAATACATCTATTACATGGAGTTTACGCCTTCATTGGGCCATGCACCAACACCACAGGACTAAATTCCCTGTGCAATTCCAGCAAGCAGCCAGTATGAACTCAAACAAGAGACTTGCACAAAAATTCATACTCATGTTTTCCTACACATAGAGAACCCAGTTTGTCTTGTCCCTCAAAATGGTTCAGACTGTTGTGTGATGGCTCTGCTTCTAGCAAGAAATTACACTGTAGGGAACTGACTGTTTTATCTATGCATCTGAGCTGCACAGAAATACCCCTAACAGAATGTGAAGTTAATCAATTTTAAAAGAAAAAATGAAGATTAGATGGTTATCGTTAAAAAGTATTCTATAGCTATTCACACCTTGGATAGAGACCAAATTCTTTCTAATATAACCTTGTAATACTAGTACTTTAAAAACATTCTGTAGTAGTATTCTGTAAATACACAGAATGGATCTGCAAGTAACATCTCTCTTCTTCCCTCAAAGAAAAAATTGTTTCCTTGAAAAATCCTTCCCAAACTGCTCCCAGTTACACAAAATATTACAGAAAAGGGCATAAAACCAAACAAGATAAAGAACAGGCAAATCTGAAGGATCACAGTTCCCAATGGAAAAGGTTCAACAGCATCAGTTAACTGAATCTTTTCAACACCTTTGTCATATAATGAACCAGCATTAACATGCAGATGAGGTTGTGAACCTCTAAGAGATTAAAAAGATACTCATTTATTAGTTACAAAATTCTAGAACAAAATGGTATGTGAAGGTATCTAGCCTAGGAAAGAGAAGGCTCAAGGGGGGATCTTACCAATGTACACAAACACCTGAAGGGAGGGTGCAAAGAGGACAGAGCCAGGCTCTTTCCAGTGACAGGCCCGGGGCAATGGGCACAGACTGAAACACAGGAGGTTCCCCCTGAACATCAGGAAACACTTTTTTCACTGTGAGGGTGACTGAGCACTGGCACAGGCTGCCCGGAGAGGTTGTAGAGTCTCCGTCCTTGGAGATATTCAAAAGCCATCTGGACATGGTCCTGGGCAACTGGCTCTAGGTGGTCCTGCTTGAGCAGGGGGCTTGGCCAAGACCTCCAGAGGTCCCTTGCAACTTCAACCACCCTGTGATTCTGTGACTGTACCATCAAGCATTTACTTTTTTCTCTTTTCATAAGCTTGGCACATCACGGTACTTTATTTCTAGAATTTTAATATTAAGCAACATACACAAGACATCTAAACCCCTACCAACACACTACACATGACTGTAGCAGCTCAACAAGTTCTTAACAGCTGAGAACGTAACTCAAACTCACCTTCGTTTTCCACATTACATACTGAAAGCCATGGAAATAGGCATGGGTATTTGTTTTTAAATACAGCATTTTCGACAGACTTTACAACACTTTTCCCTCACTGTGGTCTGAGGAACTAGTCCATTTCAGAACTTGAGCTGTTTCAGACTAGGTAGCCAGGGAATGCTCTGGCATAAAACACCTTTAATCTTCAGAAATGCAGGCTTGATAAAGTGGGCAAAAACGTAATTTAAAGGCTTTATGTACATTCAGGGCCTTATGGAAAATATCCTCAGTTTAATTCTGTATATGAGTATGTACCAACCTAAGAACCACCTGGTGCGACTATCTATGAACTACCCAATGTGATCCAGTTTTGTCTAGAAAGTCAGACAGGGCTTTTTGTTATCTTTTATGGAGTTAGTTGCTAATGTTTTCAAAGTCTGATCTGGCAAGTTCAACAGCATCTAGTTTATGCCAACAACGGGAATGCTAAAACATAAGAACAGAGGTGTACTGTTACTTGGACATTTTCATTCCAGGTAGTTATTTTCAGACACCTAGTTTGAATTAGATGCAGTCTTCCAGGTCATATAGGAGTAGGGAACTGGAAGTAGTAGAAAGGAGTAGGAAAAGGAAGACTAAGTTGGTCAGGTGATTAGTCTCTGGGGTCAAGATGAAGACAACCCTGAGAAAATAAGACAAGGCAATGTTTCTGATCTATAACCCAAAGAAGTCTCTCGCAAACTGGCAGAGGAAAATAGGAGTGCTACTTGACAGCCCCCCTGCAGCACAGGGCTCAGTAAGAGGAGCATGCCTTTCAGCTGTTCCTCCTTCATCCAACTCCCAGGTCAGAGTCACATTCCCTACTTTTTTAACAGGGAATGTCTTCAGACTCATGGACAGCCTAAATATCCCAGTCCCACTGGAGGCAGACCTGACCTACCTTCAATCAAAGCTTCTGGCAGACAAATTTGATTCAACACTTCAAGTTGACAGAAAGTTAAAATCTCGCTACAACAATTAGCAAAGCAGACATGAAGTCACAACTGGCCACAGAATAAGGCTTCATAAAAGCCAGTAAGTCTCAGTCCTAGCTGGAACTGTCCATGTGTAAGAATACTGTGCCTCCATCATCTCTACTTTGCCACTCGAATACAGAACCAGCTTCTACTGCAAGGGAAAGGTATGTATTTCTCCCAAAACACACGTGGATTCTTGAAAACGCTCTCCTTCTCTTGCAAAGAGAAACAGCTATCTCCTTATGAAGTGTTAGGGAAACTATGCTATCCGCTCATATTCCAATTCTAGCAAGCATGTCTGTGAAAGCAGGAAAGTCTTGGTTTACTTGTTTGAGCTTTTTGTACAGCAGTACCCATTAGGACAGACTGTGTCTATGCTTTCCTCATACCTTACAGCAGAGAGCAATCTCAACTTCCCTCACAATTCTTCACCAAGACGAGAGTTCACCTTTCAAGAACTCCGTCATAGCAGCAGAGGTATTAATTCCCTGTGGATGCTGTGATCTTTCATCTCTCAGAACCAGTTATGGTAGGGCAAGTAACTGTACTCAACAGCACAAAGCTGTCTACCAACAATTCATGTCATCATCTGGATTTATTTTTACTTGCCTCAGTCTGAACAGTAAGGCTCTAATATCGTCCAGGATATTGGCAAAGTTTTGGTCAAATTCACATGATCCTGCACTCTGCCAAAACAGACTAGAACAGCAATGGGCAAGTTATCTATCTGAAGCAAAAGCCAAGAGCTTTAAGTACAACTTTTGGGAGCCTTCTTTACATGGAAATCCCTTCTTCTCTTTGATTACTCTAAGATATCACAGCTCTGCCATAACTCTCCCCTGCTGTTCTGCAGGCATTTCCTGTGCAGAACTTGTCTTCAGAGAGGTCAACTTTTTAGGAAACATGTTAAGCAGCAGCATTTCTTGTTCTGGTCAGGCACTGCACAACCTTTTTAACAAATCCTTTGAAAGAAAAGCACTTTCCTCACAGTATGTCATAACTGTTCCAGTGCTAGTGAATGAGATGGTCAGCCAGTTCACATGCTTGGGAAACAGAAGACAAGGCCTGTGTTTAGCACAGAACCTCGTTAGGTTATTGAATTTGAGGTGGATAACAACTATTTTGTTTCCTGCTGTTGATTGATACAGTAAATCGCCTATTTGCACCTGTACCTGTTCACTCATGACTTCCCAGGGGCCCAAAGATGGCCAATACACTCCCCATTCTATTAGAGATGTCACCAGTGCCTTGTGTTAAAAAAGATAATGGACTTTGCAATGTATCTTGTAAACTTTAGGGTTGAAACTGGTACTTCCAATTCCTCAGAGTAAAATTTAATGACAGTGTTTGTGCAGGTGATATGTTCCAGAGGGCCACAACAAAAGGAAACCTTGCAAAGAGAGCTTCCAGTGGGGCAGACGAGCATGTTTTCATGAAGGAAAGCAATGCAGACATCAATCACTAGCTATTGCTACCAGCACATTTCATAATTTCTTCCTCTTTTCAATAAACCTACCCAAATAGCAACAAACAACATTCAAAACACACTTTAGCATAAGAGGACAAAGGCACACAGTATTACCTGTACTTTCAGATTTCAAAGCATTTAATGAGGATTGTTAAATGTGCAGGTCTCAGTTTTTATTCTCTGGACATTTTGTACAAACCAAACAGGCTACTTTGTTAGCACCTCAAGGTAGCTATTCCTATAATTCATAACACGTTTTACATCTTACTAGACCTAGCTCCGCATAAACACACCCCTATGTAAAGTGTCACTGGCACCCAGGGTGCCAGTGCCTACATACAACATGCTAAACCAAACCTTTCCAGGACGAGATGGCAGACCCAGGCATGCCCAGCCAGATCCTACATGCTCCAGCCAGTTTTGTGTAAAAGGTGAAGAGCAGAGTCTTACTGGACCCCAGGTGTCTTCTGCGGGCACCTCTGTGAGCTCCCCTTTAGCTACATTTAACTACCTGGGGAAGAAACTAGTAATGAGCTTGCTACAGTGGCTCTAACATGGCAACTGATGCTACAACAGAAAGCTATGAAAAAAACGACTGCAAGAGCCATGAGTAGCAAAGCAGTATCATAGAACTTGGCTGCACTTCTGGATATCTGCGCTGACTACAGAGGGCCCCAAATCAGTATGCGCCATTTTGTAGACTGGCAGTTTTCAGCCATTTTTCCATTTCCTGTCTTCTACTGGATATTAGGAACTGGAGCCTCGAGTTAGCAAAAAGCTTTCTACAAATTTAACCTTTACTTAAATATTCCTATGGAATATTTGAGTGTAATGTTCTAGAGGTATCACTACTCCAAGTTTTCACTAGTGCTGCTTTTTTAAATGAAAAGTTATGATCAGAAGCATACAACACTCCAGGAGAAAGAAAAACCATTACAAAGCATGTGCTGTGACAGACCACAAACAAGAAATGCAGAGCTACTGTAAAGGTGCCGATGCCCTCACTGCATGGTTTCCACAGTCCAATACTCAAATTAAAATCAGTATGTCCACAGTTATGTCCACACAGCACACAGTTATTTAAAGAGGCTAACTTATGTCTCTGAAACAGCAGAGCCTGTTAATCCAGATGCTGAGCCATGATGTTAGATGATATGTCAGTTCAGTCCAGAAAATTACCCCTTTGAACAAACTACAGCACGAACACCACTGTGGCAACACCATAAGATGTTTAAAGGCTGCTTATGGTAACTGTATCGCAACCCATCAACACCAGCTTGCATGAGCATTTTTGAAAAGGTCCTTAGGATTTTTAATTCTATCCATCCAAAGATGGGAGGGAGCTATAATTTTTCAGGCATCAATTCCAATATTTAAGTTTGCTAGTCTAAGTTTTCCAATGAAGGTGCAAACTCTGGAGAGAAAATTCAAACTTGAAAGCAAACTGTATTTTCTTCAGAGGAATCCTTCAGTATTTCAGGGGTGAAGGGACCACAGGTAACGGCTGAAGAACCTTAAATACACACTTCCCTACCTCAATATGAAGGGTTTACACTTTAAGCACTAAGGAATTTAAGAGGAAGTTAATCCTACTTAGAGGGAAAAAAACCTTTGAGATGCATATTCTCTGGCAAACCCTCTCTAGCTTTTAAAAGCACATTAAATACAAAAAACTTAAGGAGCTCCATCCATAAATAGTTTGGTTTCAGTTCCTTATGGTAACAAAAAGATACAGAGGGCTTGTTTCAAAGAACTTTTCCAATTACATATCACTGTTTCAGAGCAGGATAAAACCACCAGGACATAACACCCAGCTTTCTCCAGCATCAAGAACTCAATAGAAACTTCCTAATGTTCTTATACTAGAAAAATTAATTGGAAGATCCTGTACAAGCTACAGTTGCAGTAAAGATACTAGGATTAATAGGCTTAGCAGTGGCTTTTGCAGTAATATTGGTGCAGCAATAGCACAAATCACAGTAGTTGGACCAATTTAAAGATTCCAGCCTAAAAAGCATAAAATGCTAAAAAATCCTCACTTAAAAGAAAAATTCTCACATAAAGAGAATTTTAAAAGAAGCTTTGATGGAGGGAGGGCTAGAGGCCAGGTTAACTCACATCAGAAACAGATGAACAATCACTTTGGTTTGTACTGCAAGAACAGATTTTTTGCCTAAAGTTTTAGGCAGAACAGTAGTTTGGACAGTGACACATGTCAAATCCATCTTTCCCAATAACCATCTGCTCATCTGTTACACTAAGGAACTCACTAAAACAACACAAAGCAACAACTACAAAGAAATTCAGCCTCTGTTGATATAAATCCTAGATTTAGAAAAGCACAATTGACTCCATTTTGTTTACAAAGCTTCATTTTGGATTCTCAAACCTGCAAGCCTGACTTCAAAGCCGCTCACAAGGGTGCCTGAGCTAACTTGATTTGACAACCCCAGAACGATACC
This sequence comes from Fregata magnificens, assembly GCA_013389945.1. Lineage (NCBI taxonomy): Eukaryota > Metazoa > Chordata > Aves > Suliformes > Fregatidae > Fregata > Fregata magnificens. The sequence continues at coordinate 46,159 of WAAD01029800.1, forward strand.
GTGCAGCGCAGCAGTGCCATCCTTCTCAGGTATCGACCTCCCGGCAGCACAGATCCATATGGCAACCCACAGAGAAGCTTTCCACTGAAGGACAGAGGCTCAAGGCAAGAGATCAGCTTCCTCCTCTGGCTGGCTAAGTTTCTTAGAGTACCTACCTCACCCCTTCCCTAGAATAAAAGCATTAATCTGCTTCATGCCACCTCCTCCACAATTTGGGAGAGAAGAGGCATTGCCTTAATGGGTGACCCGCCTTACCACCAACTCCTAAGCCTTTCATGCTGGTAGATAAGAGAGTGGCTCCCTCCATGTTCTGCGCATGACCAGTCTCACTGCATTAATTTAAATGTGGAAGCCTGCATTGCCAAATGTCCCAGCAAAACCAACTATAGGCTCAGCTAGGAAGGAATTTGTTTGTTTTCCAATAAAACCACTTTTAAGACAACTGACATGAACAGCTCAAACTGTATTTTAACATGTTCACCTGGAAATGGACCCTAAATGGGAATAAGCACTCAAGGCTTTAGTGTTACGCAAGTGCATTAGATTACACACACACATATATATACAATTACACATGTATAGATGTATTTTAAGAACATGACATTTTGAAGAAGCCATCTATCTTTCATCATAACAGATTTACGTTCAGTTTGTGGCCTGGTCCTTGGAAAAAAATCTGAAAGAAGACAGCTAAGTGTGCACTTCTCTGAGGTGAAACAAGGCAGCAGGACAAACTCCCTCATACAGAAAAGCAGCAGTCCTGCTTCCCCCCACCCTATTAATCCAATGTCAACTTTGGCTTTCGTATCATCCTGTGAATCAATTCAAGTCTCTGAAAAGGCTAGCAAAGCATCCCAGCAAGGAGCTATGTTTCCACTGAGACAAGAAAGAGGTCCTACAAGCAACAGAGTTGGGTGCTTCTGCTCCGCTCCCTGGCACCATCGACAGTCCTTGTAGCACTGCAGTGAACCAGCCAAGGGGTTGACCCAGCCAAAAAGTAATCCTACAGAAAGGTTATCCTTTCAGCTGGATCAGCTCACCACTCTGGCACACAAGCACAAGTTCATGTGTTAGGGACAGGCTTAGACACGCGTGATCCAGGCCAGGACCAGCACAGCACAGGGAAGCAGGGGAAGCTTTCCACTGCTGCAGGAAAAAAGCAAGCCTCTTGCTGCCAGGATTACTACTTCTTACAGAGGACTTCAACTCCTTTGAAAAGTGAGGTTTGGACTTTTCAGGAGTGACAGACTAGATCAGGCTTCAGTGGATCAAGAGGCTGAAATGTATCCCAACTCACAGCATTTTTTTTCTTTTTAAAGTCTGAAAAACAATCTTTCCTCCAAAGCCACAGGAAGAGTTTAAACAAACATTTCTTCCTAAAAGCCTTCAACTTTGGTTAACCAGATACTCTCCAGCCAGTTGACTCACGGCTTGATTTCCTCTCTCCTGCAATGCCCTTCAAATTCCACCTTTTCTCCTTTACTCTCAACCATCCCTCCTCATTCATCCTCAACATCTCATGTCAGAGAGCTATCACTTTCAGAGCCTATTAAGAAAGAGTTACTAGTACAGCAGTATGAATCAGTCCCACTAAGAAGTGTTACTACACCATATTACTTTTCAAGCCTCATGGAGCTCCAATCTATGTTCCCCATGTTGCAACTTGTACTGGCATTTAATTCCCTATTGACTATTTTCAAACTTTTGTTGAAGTTTGAAAGTAAAAGCACTCAACCCAATTTCTTTTAATTTAGAAGCTAGTTACTTTAGAGTTTGTTTTAAATTCATGCTGGCATGCTGTCTCCTCCCTAGGATAAATACATAGCTTCACAGCCCTATCACCCTAAGAACAAGAAAAGCTCTGCTCCATGAAAACTTTCTTATGCAGCAGGCTCACTGCATCAACATTTGAGTCAGGCACCTCTGCTTTTAACTGCATCACATGCTCTTCTAGTTGTTGCTGATGTTGCTTAGATAGCAGTTGTCTTGAGTTGTACAGTCTTCCCATTCCTGCATATGCACACACAGATTATTACAGCCATCTCAACTTTAGTGCTCATCTGCTTGCTCACTACATCCTTTTTCTGTACAGCAGTCCAGATTAAAAAGCCCACTAAACTAATAAGACAACTCAGTTCTTGAAAAAGCATGGTTCATTTTACAGCATCTTTACACAAGCTGCCCAGTCAAGACTTCCAAGATAGCCTCTTAACCTGGGTGGACTGTAGCTAGACCAGGGTAAAACTGCACAAACTAAGTTCAGTTGAGCTGCTTGTTCGAGTTACATGAGCATAGCCAGTACCACCCACCCTCTACCTGTACCATCACAAAGTAGTCAGCTCACCACAATGGCAGGAGCCTCCAACATAAAAGCCAGAAGAAAACAGGGGAGGAATAAGCAAAGCAAACCCAGTAGGAAGCAAGCAGGCACAAAAGTATTCATGCAATAGTAGTACAGTGGTACTCAGTGATATTCTGCTAGTTTCTACTCCAAGAGTCAGTCCCTTTTTAGATGATTTATCTGCACCAGTTAGATGATTAAGAGCCCTGGAGGTCAAAAGCAGTAATTTAATTACTAACAGACAAGCCCTTCTCTAGGAGAGTCTGGAGAAATTCAGAACACCACACCAGTGAGGTTCTTTAAACTAGTATAATCCCTTTCTTCTTACTCATTTTGGGGACACATTAAATGTTTCAGTATGGGTACTGCTAAAGAGCCTTATGATCAAATTTAAAACAAATCTTGGAAGGAGCTACGGTTTGCAGGATTCTGTCTTAAGATGGAGTTTTACCTTAGCCATCCAGCTCCAAAAACTTGGTGTTTGCTGTTCTGCTGTAACAAGTTAACATCCCAAGCGAAAGGGAGACATCAACAACAGTTTAATATCTATACCATCATAGTACTTATTTCATTCCACAGGTGCAAAGACTTAAGGAGACAAGTTAGCTGCTCCTGTCCCACTGAACAAGCTTACTTAAGAGTTACAGCTATCTGACAGGCTAAAAGTTATGGCTTATTCTCACTAACCAGTGAGGCAGAAAAATTGTCACATCACAAAGCAATCCAACTTCAAAACAGCCAGTCCAAGACACATAAGCCCTACATCTAGTAACCTGCCCAGAGTACACAAGAATTCCATAGCACTGCAGGAAAGTGAGCTAGGAGAGACTGAAAGAGTGGTCACTGTCAACAACAGTTGAAGAAGAGATTTAACAGATCTTTAGTTTTTTTTTTTAAAAAAAAAAAAGAGACCCACTCAAATCCTCATCTACTGGAAACAAGCAATGATGGGCAAGACAACAGGTTTGGGGTTTTTTAATTATTATTGTTTCTGCCATGCATGTGCCAGGAAAGCACACCCAATTCAGAAAGTAAGTTTACTTCCTATACATGGCATCCTACCAATGTTTACTCAAAAAAAATCTTATTAGTTAAATCACATAGAAGTGTTGAGTTTCAGAATATCCAGCTCAAGTCTAGAGCATTTGAGGCTAACAAAATGAGAAGATGGTAGTGTGGAGTATAGCTTCCCACAATGCTTTCCCCATCCAAAGTCTCTTTATATAGGCAAAACTACTGCTAATATCATGTCACAGTTACTACTAGGTATTATTCAGCAAAAGTAACTATCCACATATCCCTGCAGGTCACTTCCCTATGTAACTTTCTTCTGTAGTTTGAAGCACTGAACTACCTTCCTTCCAAGTCCTTGACCGGTATTAATATTTGCATTATAAAACATAGCTGAGGTAGAATGCAATAATAGGCAGTTATAGTATGCATCTGTGTGTGCAGAGTAATCCTTATATGGAGATAGCTCCAGATCCTTCACACAGGCAGGTCAGAAGTTTCACACTAATCCAACAGCTGATTAGTGTTTTGTATTTGGTGGCAACACTGAAGACATAACCAGAGTCATAGGTAGTTACAGTGCAGGATGCTGTACAAGCATTAACGACAGCTGAAAATAAGTCTCAGTTGTAAAAACAAAACCAGGCTTGGCACTGCTATACAAGATCAGAACTTTCTTCAAAATGCTTCACGCTCAAGTGCGTTTGTACAGAGCTGCATATATATTGTGATTTACATGACAGGATTATGCTGCAAGAATGCAAAATTCATATAACAGCACTTTGTTTTCAGCTCCACAGCCACTTCTGTCAGAGATCTGAGAGAACAGAAGGGGTGAGAAGACTGACAGCAGAAGCAGAGAGCTTTTTGCCTTGACACCTTGCCCTGTAACAGACAAGCTGTGGGGGAAGAAGCGGGGGGGAAATAAAGTACTCAAGTTGGGAGTATCTTACTTGAATAGCCTGTCGTCCTTGCTGAGCATCTGCCAGGAGCTGAATGGTGAGAGTCCTGGAGTCCTGGAGGGCATCTTGGAGGTAGATAAAGCTGTGGCCCACATGTCGTCCCATGGTACATTCCCGACATATGGGGACAGAACAAGTATCACAGTAGAAATGCAGTACCTAGAAGAAAAAAAAAAGTCTGTAGCGCTATCTAATGAAGAATTAAAGAGAAAATACTGCCAGGATGAAAAAAATCCAACAGCTCAACTATAAAGGAGATGGTTAGAGGCAGTAGCAATAGGCAAAGACTTCAAAATAGTTTCTCCACAGAGGAAGAACTATCCCTCCCAGTAAGCTCAAAATCATACTCTAACAGCTAGATGGAAGTTTCATTGTTTTCTTTGCAATACAATACTAGGAAGAGTGTCCACATCAGCTCCTCTTAAGAGCGGAAGCCATCTGCCAACACTTGCAGATTGGAGATGTCATCTATGGCAAGTTTCAGGTGAAGACTTTTCCTGCATACACAAACACCACATTCTCTTAAGTGGGTCATTTAATAATCACTGCACTGGAGAGCTGCAGCACCAGCACACCCACCTTCCAGAAGTGGAAAACAACGTATGCATGCCTGAGAACCATCCTCTATTTTTTTCAAGATATAGAAATCCCTTATGTTCAGGGTACTGACAATATTAGGCAAGACTCCCTTCTGCCACTCCCAACAGCAAAGCAAAAAAATTTTTGCTGCGAGGTGGTGTTTCTATGCTAGTGATACTCAGAGATGCTTGAGTTGGAGGAGAGCAAGACCAGAACATTAGCATGCCCATCAGAGCATTTGAATGCTACAGTGAACTGTGGGTAACCACTAAAACCCTATTCTATTCACAAAGCCCTTAAAAACCCTATATTCAAATCACAATCAAAGTCTTACACAAGATGTTAGCCTAGGGAGTTGGATCCATTCATCAGCCATAACTGTTCCCATTCCACCCAGCAGAGGGAAGCAGCACACAGAAATAGTATCTTGCATGCAAGTGTGTTTTCTTAGAGGCAAGCAGAAATCAGCTGGTTTGTTTTCAAAGACACAAGTGAAGGAGCACAACATTTCAGCACAAGAAAGTTCTGCATTCAAAGTCTTGCTCTTAGCTACGTACACTATTTTTGTTAGAGTGTAATGTTGGAAAATCTAGATTACCATGGAAGAGTCAAAAATCCACTACACAATGGCAAACAAGGTTTCACAGTACAAACAATTTTTCCATCACCAGCTATTTGAAATCTACCTCAGAAAGGAGCAAGAGCAGAACAAAGATTGGACAAGTGTTTGATATGCCTGTCTTCTCACAGCTGTCATCCAGCCATTCCCGATTCCAGCTAACAGTTCATGGTATGGTACATAACATCCCCCTTTCCCTTCTCCCTCAAAAGGAAGGGGGAGAACAGGACAGGTGATTCCCTTGGATTGCCTGTGCTGCATAAAGTGACATTTTAAGCTCCTATAAGCGCAACAGCTGAAGTGGTATATGGATTAATTTCTCAAAGGGGTATGTGTGTGTTTGTGCACACATGTCAGATTTTACTAAAACTCTTTTTTTTTTTTTTTTTTGTTAAGTTTTGTTGTAGGGAAACTGGAACAGACTTATGTTTTGCTTCTGTTCAAATACTAAACCCTCAAGCAATGTCTCAGATCCTCCGTCTTTTGCAAGTAAAAAGCTGCCTTGGCTCTGAAATGCATTATTCAAATGCACCATCTTCCTCAACTAGAGGGTTCCTTGTCTTTACGCTGTGGTTGTCTAAATCTGTATACAATGTTCACTTGCTCATGCAGTTCTGTAATTTCGCTGTTGAAATTACAGGGAATGTTTATTACATGTTGCTGAATGACTCCACTTAAACAACTGAGAAGTTGAGAGAGAATGAAAACCAAGACAGGGTATCAAGTTAAGTCATATGAATCCGATATACTTTAAAAACATACAGCAGGGATTTGGGGCCTCAATCAAGCAGAGCAGCTGAAAGGAAAATGGTGACCATATGAAGAGAAGTCCAGAAGCGAGTTAAATCTGTTATTAGTCCTCCAAAATAGTCAACGCCAGAAGCAAAAGCTTGGTAAAACACTACAGATCAGTCCTGTCACCCAAGCACTCCTGCTGCAAGGTAACAGCATCCAGTGGTAAAGAGTCATCCAGCCATTCAAACCAAAAAGAAACTAAATTTAAGCTGTTCAGTTGCCTCTTGCCACCCACCAAAATGCAGTGGAAAACATCACTCCAGAATTTAGAATGAAGAGAGACAAGAGCCATAATCTCATTTCAGAAATATGCAAATTACATAGGACATGGCAGGGGAAAAGTCTTTTGGGTAAACACTACAAAGCCATTGATAAAACCTCATATTTGTTGCTTAGTCAAAACGATGAAAACAACTAGATTTAAAGTCTGAGAGCAAAAGAGTTAACAGGCTTGGGTAAAGAGAAGGGGAGGAAGTAGACAGTGATGGACTAGTCTCCATCATTACACTGTTATTTAAAACAGTTACCTTAAATACACAGACATACAAATGCATAATCCCTACTGCTCTTGGTGTGGAAGGGAGCTAGTCACCAGAAGTGAACTAGAAGAGTCAGCCAGCTTCCAAAATGAACTAGGAACGCCCCCAGAAACTCCCTTCTGGACACAAAGACTACAAAAGAAACCCCAACTTGGCAGAGGTACAAGAAGGGCAATTCTCCTCCTGTGGTCAATCTCACATACTCACTGTCAGAACACCCAACAGGCTGTAGATCATCTCTACCAAGCACTAGGACTACACTCCCAGAGAATTAAACTGGAAAGTACCCAGCGTGCAGGGTGCAACAGCGAGGGGGATCTGTGCCAATCGGGCTAACGGAGCTCAGAGCATAGCATCCAGCTTGCCTGCGTTTGCAACCACAACCAGGCGTTTATTGTTAAGCTCAAGCCTGCCTGCATCCCAGTCCCGAGGTCATGGCCATAAAGGTCATGTATTGCTAAATGAAGTTTCTATGCCTGTTTCTAAACAGAAGGGGGAGAAAATAAGCCAAAAAACTCCACCAAAACAAGCAATCCCCTGCAAAAAACCTCATACCAACAATATATTGCCCTATTGAAGTAGGACAATACAAGAGTGTGCTCTCAATTCAGATTTGATGCACTTGTAGTGTACCTAAAAGGTTGGCAGAGCCCCTTTCTTCCAATCTCAGCAATGTGAAAAGGCCACCCCCAATTTCAGTTGCACAGTTAATATAGCAACATACCACTCCTTCTATGCTCATTATATGACAAATAACAAGACTGGTCTTGAAATGTGGATGGGCAGGGGTAGTGGGAAGGAAAGGAAGAATGATACTAATGCTGCTAAGTCTTCCAGAACAGAGATCAGCTTATGATACTCAGCTTAAAAAAAACCCCACAAAACACAGTACTTAGCAAAGCCCTAAAATTCCACACACACCCCCCTTATCTGAAGGGGCAGAGATGATACAGTCAAAAGAGCCACCAACCTGTAAATTAACTGTTGTCCTGTTAATTTCCCTATTTTCCCAAAAGTATGAAAAAACTTTTATATGCAAAACCCTTCAAACATGCCGTTTTTTCTAAACCACACAAATGTTCTGATAGGCAGCAAGGAAAGAGAGAAATTAGAAGAAAACAGAGGCAAATGTCTCCTTTCAAGGAAATTCAGAATTGTGTAGATTGCATTTAACGAACTGTTTGTTTCTGTAGTAATTATTAAGTAATTAAGTAAAGATAAAATTGTTTTAAGATAAAAACTGCTGCCTTTCCAACACCATTTTTGGTAACTATCTAGTAAGGGGAAAAAAGATTCATAAGTAAGTTTAAGACAACAGAACAGAAATCTATTGAGGAACTGTTTCACTACATTAATTAGTATTTTAGAATTTTCACCAAAATTAAATGAAGAGAGAAGTCAGAAGCAAGAGGGGAATAGTTGTAGAGATAGTTAAAAGTGATTTATTTTAAAATAAATCAGCTATGGGTTGATTATTTCCCAAACAGGAAATATTTCCTGAATTGGTGGCATACAATTTTAGACACAAAACAATAAAGGGAGCCTACTTCAATTTAAACAGAATCAGTGAACCATATTACAGGGCTATTCATCTTTTACAGCCACAGCAGCCCAAGAAATACAACAGCAAGGCCATAAATGTGATTGCTTCAGGAAAGGCTGTACAGTGCACCGTAAAAACATTTTACAACAGCAGGAATTCCTGGGTGTCGCTCTCCCCATTTTTTGGTCCATCTGCTTTCAAAGGGGGCAGGGGGATGGGCGGAGATGTTGTTAAACGTCCCCTGGGACTGCACAGCAATCAATCATCATCTGATGAATGGCCACTAAAGTTAAACCCTGACCCCACTCCACAATTCCCACACCAGCGCTCCTCTCCTTACTGCTGACCAGCTTCCAGCGTGCCCCCCCACCTTCCAGCCCTCACCACAATTTCCCAAATACCAAGCCCAGACAAAAGCAATGGAATGTAGTAGGCACCATGACAGAGGAAAATTCAGCAGAAACAGCAGTTGAGGAGGCTTATCCTTAACCTGTGTTTAAACAAATGTTCCTTCAGCAATACTCACAGTGCCCTTCTCCTCCCAGCTTGCAAACACTTGGTTTCCCTCATTTCAGAGCACATTTAAGAGCATATATGCATGCAGTTGTCAATAAAGCATGTGGAATCTAACCATGTTTAAGCATTTGTTTTCTGTCATGACATCTCAGTGTCTTGCAATAATTTTATTTAAGCCTACAGTGTTAAGAATTTATACAAGGCAACACGTAAGGTCACATTATTTTAAAATATAAGTCTGACGCTCTAAAAGCTACCCTGTAATCTTAACCAACAATAAAAAAAATCTACAGACACAACAGTAGCCTCTTGGTTTCTGCTTTTGGAAAAGTTTCAGTACGGCATTTGTAAGTTAACTTAGTTTGAGTTTATGACCAAAAAAAAAAATCATACTTACCATAGTCAGTCTAAAGTTTTCCATTACTAAAGGTGTTTTATTATCTAGTTCCCTTGACAATAACTCAAACACCAGTGGCTTTGTTAGGTAGCGTGTAAAGCTTAGATGACTATGCATCTAGTATAAGCTAATTTTCCAATGAATTTTGGTCCTCCTCCCTCAGCACTGTTTTGTTTGTTTTGGTTCCCCCTCTCCCCCTGCCCCTGAACTGGAGAAAAAGCTGCTTCCCTGCATCATGCATGCAGCAATTTTTTTAAATTTTTTTTTTAACAACATAAATACACCACTCGGGATGACTGGTTCAGAGTTTGGTGCAGATAATTGTTGCAAGTTTAAGTAGAAACAGGTAATATTTTTACTCTGTAGGAAGCTGGTCCTAAGTTTCCATTTTAATAGCAATTTGTGACAATTAGCTTGCTTCGCAGCATCATGAGAGTTTTAGGAACCTTAACTTCTGCACTGATATAACTCTTGAAATTTAAATACAAAATATAAAGACTGAAGATATGAGGCAAGCCATGTGATACACATCAAAACTACAGGCTATTTCCCAGTATACCCGAAACATTTTGCTGTCTGAGATACTTAAAAACCTCGTGTTTCTGTGTACCAGTTAATGATCAAATTGCTCTTAGAATCTGTATTTTGACTTAATGCTCTGGTGTAGAAGAGACTGGCTTAACACCAATTTTCCTCGCTGCATCCGGTGGCAATGGGAAACGGTACACCAACTCCAGAAGGTCTCCACAGCAGACGAGTTAATTCTCAAATTCAGGTCAATACTCTAATTATAAAATCTCTACAAGAATATGGGCACCTTGAAGCATTACATCCCATACTACGTAGGGCATGCAGTATGCACAGAAAGTTGTACCAAGTGGGATTAGTGAAACCAGTTTGCTATTTATTACCTTCCTTTGCCACTTGGATGAACAGAGATGGGTTTTGGTCCATTTGTAAGTTCATCAAGTGCAAGAGGATCATTCAGCCCTTCTCTTAAATTCAGCTTGATTTCCTTACACCACATGGAATAATAAAAGCTAACAGATGACTTTCAGACTCATGCAAGCCTGTTTGTAGGAAATAAAGCTTTAATTCCACATGCATTTTTCTCAGCACTAGTGTTAATACCCTTCCTTCCCCAGATGCTCCAGTGGGTTCTGTTCCTTGCTGCAGTTTCTCAGCCACACAGGCCCAGCACATGAGGGGGAAGGAAGCTCACTTATAAAACCCCCATCTAACCAGCGCTGCTCCCAGTGTGAGCCACACACAGCACAAGGCTGTCATTTCACTCCACAATTAAACCGACAGCCACCCTAAGAGGAAGCCCTATACCTCCTGCCTTCCTCCTTTCCTCCCCCTTTCACTGCTCCTCCAGTCTCAGTGAAGAGATTTGGGGATCCTTACAAACAGCAGAAAATTAATTTTAGAAAATGGTTTATTCGATCAGCTGACCCTGGGATCAGAACAGCAGCAGGGCCAGCACAAGGGAGGAAGAACCACCCACAACTAAGGACATGGAGACATCTGATGACAACTATCTACTAAATATCAGCTGAGCTACAGTGCTAAGCCACATGGTTCAGTTCTGGTACTTCGTCAACCTCACAACTGGAAATCAGTGTAAATCTCATTGATAGCATTCATCTCAAGTTCTAAGTGGAAGAATAGTATCTAACCAGAGACCAGAGTTGAGCCTGATAAGCTAAACAGGCTGTTAAACCAGACTACGATACTCTTAAAATTCTTGATGTTTACCTTCTTCAATCCTGCTGTGATGTCATGAAGCCAGTAAGAACAGCTGCGTATTTTAGAGAGTGGTGACATGACAAGGTTGGGTCAGTCAAGTCATCTAGGTTAAAAGTTTTTTTGGAAGACACATAGTTCCATTAATCAAGTTTAGAAAACCCAGTGAGTGTTAACAGTCAGCTGGGAGTGGAGCAGAGACCATTTCAGTTGTCTTTGCCAATGCAAACAGCATTTGCAAATTCAAAAGGACTTGGGTTAGAAGCTACAATCAAGATCCACTTCACTCTGAAGGCCACATCATCGCTGTAATGCTGCGACAACAGGCTGCAAACTGGGGCTAGGAGACAGCAAGTCACACCTTTGACAAAGCTGGTTTAAGGATCTGCTGGCTCTAGCATACTAGAAAACTGCATCCTCTGTGTTTTGAGGTAAAAATCTTATAAATAAAACTTGATGCGATGACTGTAGCTCCTGGTTACAGCCACTCACCTGAAGCCCTGGAACTGCAGCATCCCCAAGCATTTCTCACAGCAGCGCTTCTGCCAGCTGCAGTACTCCCCTGTTCATCCACTCTAAATATGGAGGGAGCACTACACCACTCACCTGGAATTTGCCCAGCATTTGAAGATTAACATCTCATCAGCTAGCTTTCTAAAAGCTCTTGGGTGCAAGGTAACTTGGCCAGCTGATCTAATGCACTACCTCTCAAAGATTCCTGTTATTGATGGACTGGAAAGAACATCTCACACCCACCTTAACTCAACGCTCCAATTCTTCCTAAATAGGGATAAGCAAGGCTTAATATTCTTCTAATGTTAATATCTAGGTGGCACAGGTATAGTTATCCCACAGTGGGCTATCATTTCATTACTGCACAACGGTAAGTCTATATTCCACAATTTTCTTTTAAAGAAATTATTTGGGGTACGAAAATCTGCATTTCTTTTGTTTTAAAAGTCACAGCATCTGCTTCCGCACTAAAGCAGGTAAAGCAGCCAGTCTATGGAAAGATGCAATAGTATGCGTAGCTAGCAGATTACTTAGCCAGTGATAAGTCAGCTCTTTTACAGATTTCAATAGGGGAGACCAGCCTGTGCTTCAACATGCAACTCATTAGCTGTTTAAATGCAGCTTCTGTGCCAAATCTACATGACACGAGTAGCAGCAGGGTGGTCTTGGCACAGGGGACAGTGGGTGGATCTAAATATTCAACAGTTCAAGCAAGCAAGCTAATAGCCTGCTGTGGAAGCAGACATTAGAGTGGGTCAGGACCCAGTTCCACTTTCAAGCCCATCTGTCCAAGTCACTGCTGTAGAGTCCCTGCAAATCCTTCACTGAGCCTCCCTAACTCTTCAGCTCTCTGAAAAGCTAGAGTGTCTTATAGTTCTTAGCCAAAGCTTGGCCATGATTTCAGTGATGCTGTAAAATCATACTGCGTTGCCGATTGCTTTGCTATTGCACATGGCATTTTGTGTCTTAGAGAGAATCAACAAACTTCAACATCTCTACCAACTCCTTATGTAACACATTTTCCCTTTTCCTGCACAGCTCAGCATTAGAGCTTTTGAAGTTTTTCCTTCTATGCACAGGAAGGGTTAGAATAGGAGTTAGGGTACACTTGAGGCTCCTGCATCCTGCTCTGTGACCAACATCAGTATAGACCTCGCCTCTCAAAATCTGTATTCGTCAACTCTGTGCTGTTCCTACACCACTGCAGAGAACGCTACCTCCGTTCAGGTCCTTGGCAACTGTTGACCTTCACGTGGAAAGCTGACAGCAAGGATACTATTATATGCCTCACAAACAAATAGCTAGAAAACGTTTTTGTCTCTTAATATACTGGAAACAAACCTTACTCCTTTTGATTTGATGGGGGAAGGGAGTGGGAAGAGAAACAAACCCTAAAGTTCCCGGATTTCACTCAAGGGCCAGCTAGTCCTCATGCCGAAGACAAGCCAGTTGTGAAACAACATCTTGGGCTGATGGGCCGCGTGCAGTTTGCCAGAGCAGTTCCCTGATTCCCAGCACAAACAGGTCTTTTGTAAGATTCATTTTCTTATAGAGCTAGTCTGTAGTAAACCACCACTACCTAAGAAAATCTACTTTGGTGCAACAGATTCCCATTAATATTTTTAGAAGGCTTCTCTGGGGGGTCAGAAAGCCTATCAAGCTAGACATCTTAAATTCATAATGCTCAATTGTTAGGGAAAAAATGAGTATGAGGAGAAAGAACACATTTATCCAGAGAAACTGTGGCTTTACCCATTTAACTCTGTGATAGGTTCTACCTCAGTTTTTTGTTTCGTGTAGGGTTTTTGGGTTGGTGGGTTTTTTTGGTGTTTTTTTTCCCCCCCCTTCTTTTGTTTTAAGCAGTACTGGAAATCTTGGTTCAGAAAAATATTCTTTAGAACATGAGTTTGTGCTTATTCTTTCACATAGCGTAATGCTTCAATTACCTCATCTAGTACTTACAAGAAAAAAGGTTGAAAGCACACATTTGAAAGCTCCCGGTTTAACCATCACATGAATTTAACCTGCAATTCAAACCCCAGTAGCTAGAGAATACTAGAAAACTAAGTACTAGAAAACTAGCACAAGAACCCAGAGTCAAAACAACTAGAGAACAGTGCTCAAAAGTAATAAGTTTCAGATAAAGCCATTTTTATACGGAAGTACCATTAATATAAAACCAGAAGTATGAAGTAGCTCAACATCTTTAATTTCTATCTTCAAGTGCATACTCTACTTGGGTGAGGTTTGTCTCTGTACTGATTATTCATTTAAAATCATTTAAATAACATTACATAATCTCTACAGAATTAAAAAGGCATCTCTCTATACCTTTTTAAAAAAGGAGGATTTGTGTTAGGATGAAGGAAAAAATACATCAACAAATCTCAAAGCCCTTTTAACAAAGAGGGTTGTTAGCATACACTTAGCAAAATTAAACAATTCAGATTTCTAGCACCACTGCTACTGGACTCTGGTAATTCCAGTTTGGGTAATAGCCTCGTAGGCAAATCAGTCCACATACTTGTACAAGATACCATCCCTGTTGTTCCCCCCTGTCATCCGTTCTCCCCACAATTTCCAATATCAGCTCTTCAACAGAAATTTACCTAGTATTATGCAAGCTAATATCACTACAGACATAACAATTACTGAAGGGATTAGGCTGCTTGCAATGACTCCTTGCAGTAAAACTTAAGGCTCCTGCATACACAAGAAAAATTAAATACCTCTATCAGTTTAAATTTAGAAACAGAACCATAGTGATCCTATGGCAGTGTAAACTATGTGGGGTAAAAACAAGGAACAGTAATATAAATTTATGCATTAGAGCATAAGCTGATCGCCTAGGATATTACAGGAAAGAATTCCTCCTTCCTCACACATTTGTTCAGTGGGAAACTGCCCAGTTGGCCAAGCGTGTGAGGCAGACAGGGGACGGGGAAGAAAGTGTCATCCTTCTCTCCTCTCCTTCTCCCCCCACCACCCCAGCATTAGGCATTGGCTACTACTGCAGCCTGGATGTCCGATGGGAACAGCGCAGTTCTGCTGTTCCTCCCACTTCTGCCTTGCACCTCTTCTGTCTTCAGAAGGAAGCTGTAACAGGAACAGCCACAGCACTGAACCCCCACAGCAGGAGCTGTTAATTTTTTTTTTCCCCCCCTTCTTTAATTGTGAAACAATCCATGCCTATTAAACAAGTCCAGTTACCACCAGTGCCATATGTACATCAAACTCAGGTCGAAGTGAATATGACCAACTATAGCCTTTTATTAGGAAATACAGGCAAGACTGTTGTCTGGGAAAACTGACATATAAACCCATTCCAAGTGTTTTATACCGCAATGTTTTTAGTTACTGCTTATGTGGAACAGGTTTTGTGGAAAGCACAAAGGCAGCACTGAATTGGCCCACTCTGTTCTTCGCCTTCCCTGCTCCTCTTGTCTTACTCTGTCCCAAACACTATTTTTACAACTGTATACCCATATACCAAGTCCTAACAGAATAAGGCCTTTGAAGGAACTTCTCTTCACTGAAGAGCAAAAATGTCTAACATGAACATTTGGCAGGTATCTTTTCAAAAACCATTCAAGCTCTCCCTCTATACCATCATCCTCTCAAATGCTCACACACTAAAAATATGCAGGTGTAAAATTTTTACTAGCTTAAGTACACATGTTTCAGAGCAGGAAGAAAAATTACAACATGTTGAGGTTTCGGTTGGGATTCCTCATAAATGAGGAATCTTAATTAAGCAAAAACAAATTTGGATTGCATTGAAAGAAAAAAAAAAATTGGTTTGCTCCAGACCCAGGAAGTAGTTTCTAAAAGCGTATTACATATACACTGTACCAGGGTTCCTCAGCTAACACCATCAAATTGTACCATCCATGTCAAAAATAATCATTATCTGCTCCCAGCATAGGACTTGGCACATACACTGGAGTACCTTATTCAGAGAAACAATGTTGTCCTTGAGGATCAAAGCTTTGCTGCTTGTAGTAGAATGCCAGACTAAATTTGTCAAGATTAATATGCTTGTTACAATTCCTCTTAATTTTAAGGAGGATTATACGGTCACATCTTATGAAAGACTCCTCATGAAAGTGTTATCCTATGGGTGCTAGTGCGCTATTACTTTCAACTGAACTCTAGTATTTAATGTTTGTTTTGGAAGACCTAGCTGTCTTAACAGCCACAGGGCATTTCAATAATCATATAACAAACATTACTGCAGGTTACTCTTTAATCCCTTGCAAGTGAATGAGTAAATTCTTGTCCATCTATCATATAATGACACAGCTCTGCAGTTACTGATGAAAAGGTACTGTAAATCATAAAAGATGATATCTAAGAATAAGGAGATTTGTTCTGGGAAGTCAGAAGCATTTACTCAGAATAATTTTTTCTCCATCACTATAGAACAGTAAGAACAACAGATAAACCTTTGTTTACAAGCCATTAACACAAAACTAGAGACATTTTTATTTCTATCTGAAGATTTAAGACAAGTCCTGATGGGCAATTTAAGTGTGTCTTCGTATATCTCTAGCTGTTTGCCTCTCTGGCAACGGAGCAGAAGCAAGACCTCAGAAGTATCAGAACTCTAATCACCTACCTGCCCCACACTTATTTCCAAATTGGTGAAATACAGGTATGACCAAGTTTAAAGCCTATGTTCCCCCACCAAATCTTCAACTTTCCACCTTTCTGTCATTAGCCCTTTTCCTCACGGTGAGGACTTAAGATTGCTTTTCTTTTGAATTTGGGAGAGGTGGGAAGAGATAAGCATTCCAGGATGAATATTCAATTAAGTGAAAACTGCAGGAGACCAGAATTACTGCTCCTTCAAACTGCAGGGTAGATTTGAGGTGCTTACAGACAATGAATGAGAAACACTGATAATTGCACTTTGTCATTTTGCCACAGACACCATTATTGAGTAGTAGGTTCAGTTTTGGGAGAGTGAGGACAATCTTCCATCCCAGTCAAAGTTTAAGTTCTGATTGATACACACACTCTATACTTAACCCATTCCATGGGGCTCCCATGAGTCAAGTATATCGTGTATGTATTCATATTGCCACCAAATAAATCCTGTCGTAGAGCATTATCATTTTGTTCTAACCAAGCTACAGTGGTTTGGTGCCGCCCTGTCATGGTTCAGTGATATATTTCAAGGACCTTTTAAGAATTTGAAAGCATTTTGAATTTTTACAATGCTTAAATACTTTGAATCCCAACCTTTTCAATAGCAGTATCAACCGTTCCACCTAACACTAGCTTTAGATTGCTTCTGTATTGTGCAGGCAAGTTAGTCTTACCCTAAACCTTAACTGTAGCCTTGTTTGAGCTTTAAATCAGGATAAATGTAAATATAGAAGGCTTGCTCAATCATCAGTGAAGGGAAGAAAAGCTATCCAGGCTGAACTAGAGGGGAAAAGTCAAATGTGACTCACTTTACCACAGGCAGAAGGGATGGCTGAGAAGGTTAAATCCTCACCCAATTCTTGAAGAGAAAAATATGCACTAGTCTTACTACCCAAAAAAAAGGCTATTTTATATATGACAAGACAGTGCAGATTTTATCATAATACAATTCTAAGGAAGAGACTATTCTTACAGTGAAAGCATGTGAAAATGCACCATGAACACCTGCATTAGAAATACGCTGTTTCTGACAAGCACTGGCAGAAGTTTGACCGCAGTGTAGGTACACCAATTCACCAAAAGGCCGGGTTTACACAAGGTATGGTGTCATCCAGTCCCCTCCCTGCGGGAAGAAGCAGGTAGGCAAGGCAGAAGAGATTTTATTATTTCTGCACAATCAGCAGAAGTTTTTATGAACATTCTTGTGTACACACAAGTCTTACATATTAAGCCACAATCATTAATTTTTTTTAACGTATTGCGAAATGAGTCCTACACATCCCCTGCCTGCTAAGAAGAAAGTTTGAGGAGGTCATAGATTAGATTTATTCTCTGTAAAAAAAAAAGAAAAAGACTTTCTGCAATCCAGGCAGAAGAACAAAACATGTTTAACCAGATTTCCAAGCACAAGACAATTAACCTATTGAGTCAAGTCTGCTCGGCCAAAAGACTTTCAAGGAAGCTACCTGCCTGCCTCCAGAATATTCTTCCATGTAGTGTTTTCTAGCACAGGAACCCCCAGAGACAATATGCTGAATTAAAAGAGAGGAAAGCCAGGCTTTTGGACAGTGTTGTCATAGAGTTCTTTCAGCAACTGCATGCACAGAGCTAAGCGCTCTGCCGTCATTCCGAAGTTATTAGGTTAATTTATTCTAAGACACAAATGGCTTATTGGGACAGCATGGTAGGTGTGTGACCAAAAGTGCAGGAAAGAACTAAAACTCCACAAGTTAACACAATAAGGATTTCAGGAAAAGCTGCATCTCTACCTTTGTCCTCTACCAAAAGGTTAACTTGCTGCACCCTGCATACCACTTTTGCTATCAAAGTAACAGAGCAGCTTTAAGAGCCACACACAGGCAAGTACCACTGGTAGCTTACTACCAAGACAGACCTACTGCATCAGGGACATCGCTTCCTGTAACTCTGCTTTCAAGTAATAACCAGACCCACTGATTCACTTAAGATTTAATGAGATTACAGCTTGAGGTGATTTGACTGGAGACCATAAAAGTTTTAGGAGCCCATCTGCTCTGCAAAACTAACCTCTTCCACAAGCCCGGGTATGAGCTGACCTTTTGAGAGCTGCAGTGTAGTTCAGGCAAGAATCAAGTCCGATTGGCACTTGTGATGGGCAGACAGACCAGACAAAACCAGAGATTTGCACTTTCAGGCAAAGAGGAGTTTCCATATGCATCAGTACTCAAGGGGAGTTTCCATACGCATCAGTACTCAAAGGGAATCTTTCCAAACAATCAGCAGTCTTTCATTAAGAAAAGGCGAGCCACCTTAGGGTGCTTTCCCCACCATTATCACACCATTAATAGCAAATTCAAACTGTACTGGCAATGGTTGCAAAATTACCGGTACTGCAAAAACCTAATGCAATATTCACTTTGTATATACACCAGAAATCCATGACAAAGTACTCTTGACCAAATGTTGCAGTGCTTTAAAAAAAAAAAACTTCCTAATCACACTAAAAGCGTAAGTCACCACTGCTTTCCATCTCACTTTACATTTCTATTCCCCCACCAACAGCAGGCACATGCATTTTCAAGAACCAACTGGTTGTTTTTCTGATGTTTCCCAGTATCAGATCAAACACTGACTTTTCTTCCAATAAAAAAAAAAAAAAGAAATACTGATTTGGAGAAACTATGGGCAGAAGGGGAAAGAGCTACTGTTTTTACTCTGTTACCTTTTACAGACCTGTAAAAAAGCAACATTTCAGCAAGACTGCTATTAAAATACTTTAAGTCTAGATGTGAATGCTGGACAAATATTCACATTTTTGTTATTCTAAATCTGACCTTGTTAGCTGTAGAAGAGTCAGTCTCACTGGACAGCTGTATTTTGTAGTATAAAAAAATGCAGGTGCTGTTATTTTTCTTTCCCCTTGTAGGCTGGGATGTTTTGTTGTTTTGTTCTCACTTCAGTAACAGGCCTCAATATGCAAGTTACATCTGGAAACAGACAAAAGCAAACTGCCCAGCAGTATTGGAAAATTAAAACATTGGGTCAGACTCAAACGGACTAGGAAGCCAAAGGTCAAAGCAGCATTAAATCATTAGTTTCCCAGCTGCCACCAAGGCATGGAGTTGACCTTTGATTTTCTAAGAAGTGGTCCAAGCAATTTTCTGGTGGCAATATGGGCAATCTGGCACAGTGGAATATTATCCTTGAAAGGGGTGGGTGGGAGCGAAGGAGGAGTTTAAGGTCTTGAAGGCAAAGATTAAACTCTTTAATCTCTCCAGACCAAATCTGCACTGTAAAGCTGTAAGTGCAAATAATGAAAATGAAATTATCAAACTTTAAAGCAAAGACACTCAGGCATTTGAATCATTCAAGTAGCTTTTATTCATCTAGCAGGGAGAGCAAGTAGAATTTAAGAACATAATGAATGCACTTTAGAGAATACTAGAATATTGTATTTCTTTCCTGGAATGATTTAAGTTTCCAAAAATTACAGTTGAAAGTAGTTTACTTAGTTGCATATTTTCAAAACAATACATCTGAGATAGGTATCATGCTTCTTCAGACTGAGAAGGACCAGAACACTGCATTTTTAGTCTACCTGTATTCCCATTAAGAGGTAGCAAAGACAGAAAGCAAAGGCCAGTTTCTTATTTTGTCTTTCTCTAGCCTCCATGATCTTAAATTTCATCTGCTACTGCCCTCTGGTAATAGTTCCCCACTGGTCCTTATGAACTGCCCTGCTGAACGTCTGCGTTGTACGTGCCAAGTTCTGGTCTGGCTGCCTCCAAGTTCCTAGAAAGGGGTTGGTTTTACTGCTGCTTGGCAAAGAGCAGCACAGGTATCAAAGGGGTTTCCGAAGCAACCAAGGTACATTTGAAGAGCGTGTTTGATCCTCCATTAGCAGCTGAACACATGCACACACACGCAAAACCAGTTTGCATGCAATCAGCTGTTAGGAGATTTCTATGTGTATTTAAGACATTTCCATGCATATTTTTAAGCAATTTCAAGCTATTTCCTTAGTCTAAACGGGTCACCCAGCCCACACTTTGTTGTAAGGGTGATAAAAAAAAATTAAAAACTATTACTTGCCTTTGTGTTTTAGGGAGCAGCAAGTTGTCCAAACAGAACACCAAGAGCCCTCTTCCCATCCTATGCCCCAGTGTTCTGGGATTAGTCACCACCAGCTCTTCATGTAAGAAACTAAGGCCAGGAGTCACTGCAGCGACTTTAGGCATGGACTGAGTCATATATCCACAACCCCTAATGGTGGCAAGGGAGAGGAGGAGCAGTAGTATTTTCAGAAAACTGCAGTTAGGCATTAATGACTTGAGTAAAAATACATCCCTGTGCTGCTAGCCACCTGGATGTGCGGGTTTTTCGTGTACAATCAGTATTTTCACTGGCAAGGTGAAAAGCACACCACCCTTAACGAATACCTTAGTGAATAAGGATGAGCAGAACAACTTCTCTTCCCACACCCTTTCTTTCTAGGAAAGGTTCAAGATCATACAGCCAATATAAACATAACACATTCTGAACATACGGACTGTTATATATAGGTCACAGAGCTGATCGCAGGAAGCAAGACTTCTCTCTCCAAAGAGCCTAATGTTATAATGCTCAAACCAGTGAAAGAATATTTAAGTCTGCTTTAATAACAAATACTACCAAAACAGAACACTGAAAGACCACACTGGTAATTTCTTAGAGGAAGCAACTTCAAAGTTCATCCAGTTGGCAAGTTGAGAGATACAGATGGGCAATTGTTCTTAATCCTTTCTGCAGGTACCCAATTCAGGTAGCACTGAAGGAGCAAAACAAGTAACCAGACGCCTTCTGTTAGAGAGACTTGGAAGACACATACTTCCTCATCAAGACCTTTCAGAGAAAAAAAGTATCTGATTTTTTCGTGCCTGGTTAATATTCTGGTTTACTCACATTAGCACAAGCTCAAATTCGCTACTGAGACACCATGAAAGTGTTACCCTCACTTCATGCAGCCTGCATGGGTCCACTATTTCCCAGAAAGAGGATAGGTTCTACCACTGCAAATTCCCCTCCAAGATAGGAAGACTAAAACTTGCATCAGGTCTGCAAGTTACAACTTGAGTTCTCAACTCTTATGGCTGTTGCTACACTACCTTCCATGGTCCTGAGAGGAGCGTAAGATGCGCAAAGCTAAAAAGAGGCCTTGCTAAAAATAGCTTTTCCTCACACTTCTCGTTTAAAAAAAATAGTTCTCATAAACAGGCCAGTCACCAAATGACATTGGTTTCAGACTGGATAGTAAGGCTATTTCTGGAATTGGTATTCTAGAATTGGATACTACACTGACACAGCTTCTGCCACAAAACCTTATGAAATCCAGCTACTTGGGTACCTTCTTTCCTGAAAAGATAATTCTGTTTATTGGTTGAGCTAGAAATTAGACAAGACTACGCCCTAGAGCTCTTCAGGGGTTCAAGGATACTCTCTGGACCACAACCAGCAGCCAAATGCTGGACCAGCACTACAGGTAGTCATTTGCTCTTCAACAGAAGATGGCACAGGAGTGGAACAAGATGAGAACCATCCAGGTGACTGACATGCCCTGATATTGCCTCAGCCCTATTCTGACTGCCATGCGAAAATGAAAAATATCTTCTCTGCTTATACTAGAAAAAACTATATTTTTCATTAGACCTCCATTCTCATCTCTGTAAATGGACTAGAGCCAGGACTTCAAGTTTACAGTAGGAGAAAAACACCCTAAAACTTGGAACCATTCACAAGAAACTCCTAGAGAAATACTAATATAATGATTTTTGCAAGCATCCAGCCTCAATGATGAAAACAATCCTATGTATGCCCACACAGCCGAAGTTTTAGAAATAAGTCAATAGGCCATTTTTTTTTATTGAATAGGGTAATAACTGCCAATACAGTCCATCAAGATAACACATGAAAGGGCAGTGTTATGCAACTATCCCCCTCCACACCCCAACTGAAGGGGCCCATTTGATATCACCTAATGACAGTAAGGGACCTTGTAGCCTTCTACAGCAAAGGTTAGGGAGAAGGCAGACAGACCTTTGGGAGTTAGACCAGGGGCAACCAAGAGGCCCCCTTCTGCAACTGCATGTTCCTCCTCATCTTTGCTGCTGTGCCTCTTATCACTAGAGCCAGATGCTAGGGGAGCCAGTGGAGAGCACAACAGCCAGCAGCGGAAGCCAGGGGCAATAGCCTGGATGTTGGGGTGTGGTGTCCAACAGCAGCTAAAAACAACTAAATGCAAAGTCTTGGGCATAGCTGAAAGCACCCCTATCCCACAGTACCTTCCGAGAGGAGAAGCAAGAAAGATGTATGGCTCCCCTCACCTAGCCCCAGACCTCCTATGCATAGTGCCAGAACCATCAGCCTGAACCCTCCTTCAGTGCAGGTGGTTTGTTTTACTTTGCCTATTACCAAGCGGGGAACAGGCCCACTTCCATCTCCACAGAGGTGTTCTTGTGAAAGGCCCTCTTGCCTCCAAATCCTCGTGATGCACACAAAGCAACGAAAAGGAGGGTTTTTGTGATGTGGTCTTTTTACTTGGTCCTAACACGCTGCTCTGGGAAGTGAGAAGACATTACTAGCCATCATAGTTTTCTTACTGGGAAGATGATCCCATAACCCTACCGCAGGGCAGGAAACAAGATGGAATTTGGAGATTCCTCCGAAAACAGCAGTTAACAAAAGCTAATAACCCCCACAGCTTCAAGAACAAAAGGCTATTGTGTCTCAGACTCCATGGGCTTAGTAGACTGGCTTTCTAGTCAGCTCTCTCACTCCATGGGACTATGAGTTTCACTAGAGGCAGAGCTTCCAATCTGTTGCTTTTGATAGGAGAACCACATCCAGTTTTACTTTCCAGCTCATGATCTACTTCTAGCTTTGCCATTTCTGCTATTCAGAAACGTGTGTTCAGGTCTGTGCTTTGTCAGTCACACGGCTCAGTCCCCTTTGGAGCCATTCCGAGCCTAAGCTGGGATGCAAAGATAGCCCAGGTAGCCCAGAGTAGCACAAAGTACTCCTGGGAACAGGCACAGACATCTAGCATTCCTCTGATCCGAGCAAGGCCACGAACCTAGAACAGCTTATCAGACAGCATCACTCTGTTCAGAGATACAAGGCAGGTTAAATGATTTATTTCCAAGAGATGTTAGGTCTTACCACTGGTTTCTTTCCTGCTTGGAGAAAAGCAAGGGCCAAGAGTGGAAGACTACCTCCAACATGCAGCCTCACAGAAAGAGGTTCTATGATAAGAGGAAACAGATGTTTGCTTTTATCCCATTGGCTTTCTTCAGCTTAACTCTCTCCCTTGGAGCTGCCATTAACACCTTAGAAAAGGAAGCACAAGCCACAGCAGCCTTCTCAAAAGCCAGATCACACTTGGACACAGTGGGTCAGAACAACCAGCTCAGGTAGAAGTGAAATTTGAAGTCTAGAGATGTCTGCTCCTGGGAAGTTTGGTTCAGCTGCCAGCCACAGGCAGCAGGGGAGTACAGGGACCCATGGGTGATTTGAACAGAACAAGTATTCCTTTCTGCTACTGATATAATCTGGGACTGGCTGGCAACAGACCCTTGTACCTTAAAGTCAACAGCTCCCTTAAAGGCATAACAAAGATGTTGTCAGTAAAGACAAACATGGAGTTTTCTCTATTAGGAGGTACCCTGTATGATCTCATAAATACCTTCCTCTGCTGGCATTAAAAAAAAATAGAGGGGAAATTAAGAGTCACATGCAGTATTCTTGACACTGCCTTACCTATGATGCAAATACTGCAGATCGAGAAGATTAATATAGTGCTCTAATCTGGTAGATCAGTAGCTGAAAACCTCAGCTAGGTAAAGCTTTAAGTGTGACCTTTATAAGCAAAGCTGATCTTGCAGGAAGTTGCATGCTCAAAAAAAAGTAATTCCAGTGAAACAGAGGCACTCAAGATGCTTGAGATCTGGAGCTAATACATACCAGGAAGGGATTTCTTTTCTTGGGAGAAGGGAGGAGTCGAGAAGGAAAAAAAGGAAAAAAGCTTACTAAGAATGTTAACAGCAGACATTGTATCTAATTTCTTTGCATTCCTTCCCCCCTCCTTTTCCTCCCATTTTTAAAAAACAGGAGCAAACTTGCGAGTTAAGGATTCTGATCAATGCAACATGTTAGGAAAAGAGAGCAGGAGGTCAAGAGGAAATGATTAATCCTGTGCAGAAGACTGGCAGGATGGGTCCTGGAATGGCTTACCAGAACAATGCCCCCACTAATAAGCAGGTCAAAAGACCCTTACAGTGAACAGAAGCCCCAGTTACACTGTACATTAATATTCTTCGCTTAACCCAAAGTTACATTTGTTCATTAAAGCCAGATTCAAAAAAATAAGTGTTGAATTAGAAGACAGGTGAAACGTTGTGGTGCCAGACACAAGCAGCAAATCTGGAAGATAAAGGATTACAACTTAACAACTCTGAAAGCGTTAAGAGCTCCACTCTAAGATGGTATTTGCAGAAGGCTTCAGTAAACTGAGGAACGACAGAAGAACCCACTATCACAAACTTCAGTTGTAACACTGACTTTGTGTTCAGCTCATGCAGTGGACCAGTGCCTCTTCTTGATAAAGACTGCTCTTCTGCTAGCAGCATAGTTCAACGTGCTGAAGAAAAAAAGAGCAAGCCAATTCACTGCAGGCAATACTTTGGACTTGAAGGCACATGTGGTTCAAGGTTTACTGTGAGAGATAGCTGTTTAGTACTGTGGTTTCATGGTGTCAAACAGAAGCAATGCAATCCTGAGAGATTCTCAGCTTCAGGTAATTATCCCAATTCCACACCATTTCTCCCCTCTAGCTTAGTCAGCATTACAAGTCCCCAGGGCTGCACTGTGGAAGCAGTCAGGGGAAGCCAGCTCTACTTCCAAAGAGATTACAAACTTATATAAAGCATTTATCGATTCCGTGATGCAGCACGCAGTATGACCTCACGGATTTGTGTTTGCAAATATGCAGTGGGGGTTTCACAGCTGCTTCAAGGCTGACCCAAGCAAACCCTCCTATTAAAGAACCACCACCCCATCAGCATCCCCCCAGTTTAGTCAACTCCCTACTGCAAGCATTAGCACCTTGTAGTGCCACCAGAGAACTGATCTGGCTGAAGACTACCCTGAACTTGTCCATAATCTATAAAAAGTTGCTCACAAGTCAGCTCAGCTCCTTAATATGGCTTGTCGTACTGGTGTTGGGGAAGCGATAGGAATACTACTACGCATGTAAAAGCCAGTGTCGATGTAAAAGCAAGTGGTGGGAACAGCCAGCCGGAGAAGTAACAGGGGCTGGCCTGCCCCTCCTCCCCGCAGCAGCAGCATGCACTTCGCTCGCTGGGGCCACTGCAGAACCACAGCCTGAAGGAGCAAAGTGGTGGGGAGGGAACGCCCTCCGGCAGCATTGCTGATTGCCTTTGTATCAGCAAACAGCCTCCATTTTGAGGAGCTGGAGGCATTCAGGGCAATCTGGAGAGACCAAACATCAGCTTCCAATGACTAGGAATAAAAATGGCAGATTTGTATTAGCGCTTTCCAACACGGGCTATCGTTAATGCCCGCAGCATTCCCCCCAGTCATATGCTACTTCTGAGTGTAGTGAACATTTATCCTTCAGGTCCACCTCCCCAGCGACCTGGGCATTGAGCCCCCCTCCCACCCCACACCAGAGGAAGAGGGCTGCGCACAGAGCTATAGGCCAAGTGCAGGGTTTTTGCGGCATGACCAGTCCTCACAGCATGATCTTGGGAAGTCAGAAACTCAAAAATCTCTCAACTTTTACTAAATTGAAAATGAAAGCAAGGGCTAATCATTTTAATATATTAATCTGCATCCCTCTCCCCCACTCCCCCACTTTTCTGCAGGGAAAGGCACAGACTGTAAAACAGTACACAGGTTTCAAAATAGGGAGGTCTTTGGCATCAGGAGGTCACTTCAGCTAGGGAAATCCACGCCTCAAGAGCAGTCTGAAGACAAAGCTACAGTTTATTTACAGGCGTGTTTGGACTCAGCGGGCCCCACAGCTCTTTTGGTTAAGACAAAATCCAGCTAGTGTACATGTCAGTTTATGCCAGCACTTACATCGCACCAGTACAGGCACAGTTAAGCAGGCACAGCCTATTCCAGTTTGTGACCTCTTTCAGGTCTGCTGAAAAAATCAACAGATGTTAGGCCACTAATTTTTATTAAATCAGTGACTGAAGTTTAAATTTACCCCTTCGAGTCTGGAGGGAATTGAGTCAGAGTTATTAAATCCACTTTTTGCAAATCAATTTCCCTATTTAATTCACATTTTCATAGGGAAACACATTTTTAAAACATTCCTTTAGTTTTAAGCCTAAGCTACCCGTTCTACAACAAGTTCTGCAACACGTACTAAGAGAGACTGCCTTGACGTAGAGACTGTTCTTACAACACATCCTAGACACACACTTCAGAATCTTTGTCCCCCAGCGCAAGTTGAAGCAGCCTCAGAGCTGGGTTAGGTTACGCATCTCTGCAGATTCACAGGCCAGTTTTCAGCAACACATGGCTAATGAAAGCTAAAGCTCATGCGAGCTGACCAGGTTACTTTCTGCACCTCGTGCACCAATACACAGGAGAACCCTGTGCGGCTGGTTCAACATGCCAAATACAAGGATGTTAAAAAGCCAAATAATTGTTATCTGAAGCTCAGTGCACGTGCTGAGTTCAGTGCAAACATCCATTTTGCTCTGCCTCCCCACACAAAAGCCAGGAAAGTGGATTCCAAAGTTCAAGCACTGTTACTACAGAGGAAACACTGAAACGAAACCCAGAGTCTCACTCTAGCAATGTTTCCACAAGATTTAAAGGACCAAGTTCTTGGACACCTCTGTCACACCAGTAACATGCAAACTATTTAGGCTGCATCTCCTAAGCCTACATAGTTATTTTGTCCTTATTCCACAACTCTTTAAAAGATCACAATGAACAATAAAATAGAGCTCATACATCTTATAGCCATTCACTGCAGTATAAGCCTATTAAAAAATGAAATGGCTAATAAGTTCTTGAATGGATAAAAGTAGCAGTAACCATTATTAAAACAAGGGGTAACATGAGTTCTTGCAAGACCTGTTTCTTTGGCTGCTATTTGTTTCTCCTCTGTTCCCTGCAGTTCATTATAATACACATTATCCAGGGTGGGGTGTGGTAAAGGGACTGCTAACCAAAAGCTAGCATCTCAGAACAGCCAGATGCACACAGGTTGTGATGTAAATGCATGAGAACATGCTGATGTTTTAAGACAGTCTCCCCCTATTTTGTGTGTAACAAGATACTGTCATCACAAAGGCAAATCCATTTCAACTGTAGCTGAATTTTATGAACAGGATCAAGTCGCATCGCTCCCCTGCCCCCCAAGCTGATTAACCTTTAAAAAACAGAACCACCGTCCCACAAGATTGTAACACCATTCTTGACTGGCATAGATTGTCATTCACTTAAATATCAGAAAATTCCCCCAAAATAGGAACTACACTGTCTTCTATCTGCCCCACATAATTACTCTTTCCTTGACAGTCACCATCCTTTACACCACAATCCCCACAAAATATCAAGCACTGCTCAGACCCAAAAAATCAGTTTTTAATGCTCTCCCTTTTAATGCAAGTACAAAAGCCCAGTCTGCTGTCAATGCAAGCATTTTATGGAGTTGCAAACCTCCAAATTCCACCCAGAGCAACACTATCCTCTTTGAAACTTTTCCCAATGGCTGTCTCAAAGAAAGAGCCCATAAAAAGAGTTTATTTCATCAAACTGGAAGTTGTACAAGGGGAAACAGTCCTGTGAACACCACCATATTTAACTCATTAGACTTTTCAAATGTTTTGGAGTTTGACCATTTCAGGGAGGGAGGGAAGAGAAGGCATTTACCAGCCCTAGCCATGATTGATTTAAAAACAGTTTGGGGAAACAGGCAGAAGCAAGTGCAGGGCTTCCTTTCAAATTTGAAAAGAAACATATCTTGTTGTTGGCCCTCCGGTCACATTCTGTGCTGTTTTTCCTTAGGACCATCTAAACAAGACAGATGTAGTCAGTATCCAGGCAGCAGCTGAAGCCTGAGCACTAGAAAAAGCACTCTGGGGTGGGGGATGGAAGGGAAAAGAGGGAGAAGAGAAGAGGAAGCCATTTGGCTATAAAAAGGATCTTTCTTTCCTGTTGAAATGCAATGGTAAAGAGTGTCAAAATGGCTTAAGGGTGGGGAGGTCAAACATGTTTTGAGATGTTAAAAACTCTTAAGCTTTGTCAAAAAGACTGAAAAAATCTTAAGGTAGGTTTTTGTTCTTCCTTTCAAAATACTTTGCCATCCTAATAGCTGCAAGCAATTCTGAAATTTCCATTATCTGTTCACTTCTACCACAAATTAGCCAGAACTATTCAGTTAATGTTTTATCCTAATGAATCTGCCACTACAAAAACACCTCTGGAAATTACTATTTTCCAGTAATTTTCAGATGCACCTTATTTGTTAATCCTTCCTCCCTTCAGCAAACCTTCATTTTAAAAATCAGTCGCTACTGCTTATATAGTATGACTGACTCTGCAATAATAAGGATGCTGAAAAAGACACTAAATAGCAGTTTTATTAATGACACAGCATCAGCACTCTGCACAATAGACCTTTTATCGGTATGCCATCAAAACTAAACACAACATGGGGGTTTTTTGCTGTTAAACAAAAATATTTTAGGAACCTCTGGGACTGTGATATTACTTGCCATTTAAAACCAAGAATGAAATTTCAGAGCTCTTCTAAACCCTATTATTCACAAAGCTAGACAACTAATGGTGCTTGCAAAAAGTCAAGATGTGAGAGAAGGCTTAGTAAAGCTTGTGTAGTATCTTTCATCCTTTCCCATTTCCTCACTCTAAAATCTGTAAAAAGGAAGCATATAGCTTGCACAGTAAAACCTTATTTGCTATGGCTACAGTACATCTTTAAGCAACTCCAGCTTATTTTCTCATTTGTACTACAGTAATACAAGAGTCTGAGTCCTCTTTTTTTAACTCAGGATAAAGAATTTAGTGATATGAAATAAGAGCCACTGGAGCACAGACTGGCACCCCCCACCCCCCCTCCTACTGATGAGGAAGCCAGGCTCATCCTTGCTCTCTCTTGGGCCAGTCACTCAGGTTCTGCTCTATAAAGTTGAACAGCTCCCACAAGAGACTCCAAACCATCATCCCAGAAGTTCAGACTTGAAAGTACATTCACAGGAAATTGGATTTACACCTGCCTTGTCTTTGAGAGGTGCATACAACAGGGATACAACAGGGCAAAGTCACTTCTCCGCCATGACCTCCCACTCCTGCACTTGAAGGGGTTGGGGTAGGGGGTGTAAGAAGGAGACTACCTTTGGGAAAGGGTTTTGCGCTGCAACTTCTGAACAGATGCTGGAAACCCAGATCCTCTATCCCCATCATGGAGCTTAAGTTACACATCAAGAAATTAATTCCATTTGCTAATATAGAAGTCAGGATGTTATTAGCATCCTGACAATCCCACTCAACCACTGAAGTCCTCTCATGTTCTATAAGCACCTTGTCTCTGTCTCAAGTTTCTGCATTCCACTAAAACTTGCTGCTTGGGGTGGGGATTGCACTAACTGGTATTACAGCCCTTTGGGATATAGGTGTTACTGCTTTGCACCAGAATTGTTCTATGGGAAAAGTCCTCTGAGAAGCAGCCAAGTCAGACTTCTCTCTCACTTGGGAAGGTTTTAAGCAGGAAGTCTTCCCAGCACCCCATTGGATTGGCTTGTTAGAGTAACAGCCAGCATTGGGGGTGTTCCTCAAGGTGATTTCATATTTGGCAGGTTGACTGGGCTGAAGAAGTCGCCCTTCTCTATGCATTCTCAGGAATACAGTTCACTACACAACCAAACACTTGGCCAGCACAACACTGGATGATTACAGGAAAAGACGAGGCTGCTTACAGCAAGAAAAGGCACTTGCTTAGAAGCAGAACTTCCCTCTCAATTGGGAAGTCTTCTGGAATCAAGGGTTAATTATTACAACCCCACACAATTACAGGTAATACTGAAGCTGGAATATTTTAATGTCTTTCCCCAACTCTGCAGAATTCAGAATTTGGTATTTGATCAACATTGTTCCTTTGAATTTGGTCACAACTAAGATCAGTAGAAAATATTTTGTCAATCCCTTTTCAGGGCATAAAGGCTGAATCCCCTTGCGCCAGACATTACTTTCAGATGCCAGCACTGTTGCCAAATTGTCTGGT
Source organism: Fregata magnificens (assembly GCA_013389945.1). Classification (NCBI taxonomy): domain Eukaryota; kingdom Metazoa; phylum Chordata; class Aves; order Suliformes; family Fregatidae; genus Fregata; species Fregata magnificens. The sequence goes on from WAAD01029800.1 coordinate 76,666, forward strand.
CAGCTAATCTGGCAAGGACAGAAGCCCGTCTTAGCCTAGTACATTTTTAAGGGAGGTATACACAGAGATGGATCATAAAGTTGAGAGTCACTGAACCAAGTAGTACCCCTTCTTCCTTTTGTTCCAGGGTAGAATTAGTAAATGATTAAGATTTCCATACCAAATCTACAGTATGTGGTATTAAGACTTTCACCACACAACCACCTGATTATTCAGAAACACAGCATCAGAAAATATCACAAGAAACTAGAAAAGGTATTTTTAAAAAGGTCAGGACAATGAATAGCCAAGAGGTGGCAGTGTTTCTATCTGGTAAACAAGAAAAATACTAACTGTTTATAGCATTCTAGTAGGGTAGGAAGTCCAGTGGCATCAAACAGTGATATACTGCAAGAGGCACAGATTTTAAACTATTCCTCTTCCCTTTTCAGCTGCAGCCCAGTTAAACTGAATAGCCTCTTCAGGCGCTACACCCAGTTCTTGGTTAAAGCCATTGCTTTAAGTAGCAGTAGTAGTATACTACTACAAACATCCAGATTAACAGTAACTAGATGCTTCTAGACAAGAAGGTGGCAATATTTTAGTGGTTTAGTAGGCCCCAATAAATGAAAGCATAAGAGATTGTCTATGCAGTTATTTTTTTTAACTTGACAAAAAATTGCCAGCTTTAGAATAAAGATTTTGACTTTTTCAATTTGACTTAGATTTACAAAAAAGGAAGAGTAACTGTATAGATCAGTACTTAAATTTCACTTGGCATTTAAGCTAGCCTAAGGAAATCCCAAGACTGCCTCACCTCTGAATTTTTAACATGGTTATTGAACACTAGAAGATGAAGTTTCAGTTCACATGTTCAGTGCAAAGGTCACAAGCTCTGCAAGACCATGATCAGAAACATTCCAGGGCAGTGTTGCTTAATTCATGGCAACAGCTTTATTTAACAAAAGCACTCAAGGAATGGTTTCCCTCCGTAACTCCATATGGGATCAAACATGAAACAAGTCAGCTTACTCCAAGAAGTGGCTTCTTTGACCACATGAGAGCTGGGTGTTTTGAGAATTTATTTGGGTGGCTTTGTTTTCTTTTTGTTTGTTTAAACTTTGATTTATAAAGATCTTTCATTCTGAAAGCATTTCTACCTAGTTGTAGCGGAAAAAGCGCCATGGCATACATATTTGGCAGGAATATCTCCCCTGCTTGGAGAAAAACAGATACATGAAATGGGGAAAACCAACCCACACACCACGATATTCTGACTCTCACTGATTTAGGAGAGTATCTTTCAACAACAGCCATTTTCTCCTAGTGAACTGCTGGCAGCAGTTTGCCTGGGTCAGACAGGGGTCTCTGAAGAAGAGTTTCCTTTCTCAGATCACAAGTATAGTATTTTGTGTCTTTTCACATCATGCTGCTCCAAAACATGTGCTACTTCATTAGAGTATGTGCATCTAAAACGAGTTACTAGATTTACAGCTGTGGAAGTCACCTTGGATTATTTCCCCCTACTTCCCGCCTCAGGGCAAGGGTCTATATAGCTGTCTATCAAAGTATCTCTGCCACAGGAACAAGATGGAAAACTGCCAATCTATTTCCAAAATGAGAATCCACTTATACAGGTGGCAACTATTTCTTTACACACACCTTAGGAAAAGTCATACCAGCGAGCTTTGTAGTAAAACCATAAGCCACAACTAAAATGAGATAATTGTTCTCAAAGCAAGGAACAAACCAAATTCTGTCAGTTCCCCAAGAACAGACAACTAGGAGAGAGTTATAATGAGCATATACTCATAATAATGAGTACTTAGGCAGATTTCCATCCCAAGGTAAGCCATATACAAATGCACTTGAATTCCGCAAGAAGGTAACACTGTTCTCATATGCTGAGAAATACCTGGAAGAGTAAAAAAGATTTCTAAGGCAGCATACCATTTCAGTGAGTCTCTCACCTGCTCATAGCATATTTGGATGCTCAGCTGGGAAGTATCACTAATTTATATTCTTACTTTGGCATTTAACATGCAACACTTCCTCCTTCCAATCTATCCCCTAGCTTGAGAAGTGTTTCCTTTTACATTTCCTTTTTGGATGGCATTAAAACAAATTTATATTTCAAACAATAAAAACATTGATGAAAATACTGTCTTCTCCTCTATCCAAGATGATATTAAATTTCATGCATTATATGGTATTTTCAGTTGTGACCATGTTTATTTTCTGTTGCTCCTATTAGAAAACAAATGTTAAAGAGTGTAAGACAGGACATCTTCGAGGCTTCCCCATGATAATTTGAGATACAAATTGAAATGGAAGGACACCTTGTGGACCAGTTACTCTAGAACCATATACTATACAGCTTTCCATATTTTTTTCTGGAACAGCTGTACTGAACATTGGTGAAGACGAAACAGCAGTTCTGACAGAATACTGGTTCAATAGATTATTCCTAGATCGATCAACTGTCGAGACTTATCTTCCATTTAGTAAAAAATAAGTCAGTCTTATTATGCTAGCCAAACTCTCATAAATACTATATAAAAATGATGTTTATATAGGTATACTGACAATATATAACGAAGACAAATGAATAGCAACAGAAAAAGCACATTACTAAACAGCTGAGAGGAATGAACATGTGCTCCTGTTTAGACAGCGACTTGCACTAGCAAAAAAAGGAGACTTGAAAGCAAGATGTTTAGTCACAAGAATGCTTTATAATGAAAAGCGGAACTATGGCTCATTCATTCAAATTCATTCAAAGCATCCAAGTTATTAATTCCCTTTACAAAGTTTGGGTTGTCAGATTTAAGGCAGAGTTGGGGAAGGAGAAGAGGTGAACAGATTTGGACAAGAAAGGGAACTTCAGTACTACTTCTTCCCTACAGCATCTTCAGCTGCAGGGTTTTGCTACCTCCATCGTCTAATTGTTTCAGCCAGCCTGGCATTGGCTTCCTTCCTCTTAGATTTGAGCGTGTTCACCCTGCTACTTGTTGCTGATCAATGTGTGAAGGGATCCCATACAGAACAGACTGTCTGAAGCAGAAAGGAAATGCAGATTTAGATGAGAAGGGATACCTGTGCCAAGGCTAGTGAGGCAACTAACTGGGTTTTGTGTAAGCCACCTTGCTTTGCTTGCATATCAAACACTATAACACTTCTCTCCCCCCATAATGAATGCAGCTTTTCATGCCTGGACCCTGCCTGGAGTCCCCTCCATTGAGGGGTTTCATCAGCTTGAGCTCCTTAGCAGCCCTGCTCTTTGTTGAATGGCGGTAGGCTGGCATTAAGAATAGGTTTCAAAAATGACATCATATACAGAATGAAAATGCTAACCTTGAATTGTATTTACAAGGATGTTACCTGAGAAAGGCATGACTTCTCTGTAAGAAACTGGTTGCCAAATGAGCCAGCTGAGTAAGTCCTCCCCATAAAGTTTTTGTGGCTAGATGAGCCAATCGGAAACCAGTGAAAACAAAGCTAACGAGTAGTTTAAGACCCTAAATGACTTCTACAACAACTATAAAAATTATGGTCCTTTCTGTAGATAAATACAATTCAATTGCTGTGCAGCCTCTCAGGACTGAG
>WAAD01029800.1:95684-143765 GCA_013389945.1 Fregata magnificens
CCCGCAGCCCGCTTCGGCCGCGGCTCAGGCCGTTGCCAGCCCCCCTCGCCCTTTTTCGGCTTGAGGTGCGAGCGGGGAGGGAGCGGGGCGCCGGGGCCGCGCTTTGCGAGCATCGGGGGCGTTAGTGCCGCTTTCAACGTTAAGTCGCTCGATTAATTGCTTGCTTACGCCCAGCCCGGGGGTGAGCTCTGGCTCCTTTCTGCGCCGTTGCGGTTGCTGCCGGGTCTGCCGTGCCCGGGAGGGCGAGCCCGAGGTTTGCAGCTAGCCCGGGGGCAGACGTTTCCTCTCCTTTAAACTGACGCGATGAAGTTAGCAAAAATTACCGGCGATGCCATTTGCGCTGCTGCGAGACCAAACTTGAATAAAAACGCAACAACTATTTCGTTCTAATGAAACGCCTCGCAACCAGCGACTGCTACAAGGAAAGTTTTAGCTGCAGCGCTGAAGTGTGGCCACCCTCGTGTTTTGGTGGGGCGTTAGTACTAGCGAGGGAGGACGCATGGCATTTTACCCTTAACGAGGAAACTGGAAATGCTGAAAAGTTTCAAACCGGGAAACCGACTCCGTGGTTGGAAAGCCAAAAGAAACGGGAAAAGGAATAAAAATTGGAAAAGATACGTACAGAATTGTGAACGAAAGCATTTGTAAACAAGCGAAATAAACTCAAAACAAATTAGGGTTAAGTAATGATAATATGTTTTAAAAAAACACCACAGAAAATGAAAACAGGCTATTAAAATATATTGGATGATGTTCCTCCCCTGTTTAGGCCTTAGACATACACGACCAACACTATTTAGGCCTTAGGCACACAAATAACTCCAACTTAAACTGTCTACTTAAAACCAAAAATGCCTTTTGTCTTTTGCTGACAGGCACTAAACACAGCGATGAGCCATGCCCATGAGGATCTCTCGCCAAAAGCCCTTCAGAGAACCAAGAAACTCAAGAGCGCTATCGTCCTTATGCAAGACCAAGCAACGGGCATCGCTGATGAAGTCCTTGGGGCAACAAATGTACATTAAGTTGTAAACAAGCATGAATATTTATTATGCCCCTCGGTAGTATATTCCGCGGGGAACTTGCCTTCTAAAGGATTTGGCTCGAGGGCTGTGTTCTCTGTATTACGTATCCGTATGTTCACATTTGAGCACGCAGGTGAAACCCACCGCAGCTTTGACTAGCAGAGGTTAAAAAATCATCATTGCCTCAGCTCTGTTTGTCCTGTGGTTGCCGCAGAGGGTTATGATGCTGTGGAGCTTGTCCTTTTCCAGACGAAGCCAGTTAGTTGCAAAGAACGAAGAACGGTAACTCCCCAAACAACAAACGCGCGGTTCGTCTGTTTGGGTTTCCCAGATAACGCTTTCCACTGGCTCCCTCAGTAGAAACCGTCATCTTTTGCATTCAGAAATATTTTAATTGAGCAGAAATTCCCAGATGCACGTCTCCAGGCATATCTGACACCCCAGCCTTCCTCAGTGACAGCTGTTTGCTTTCCAGCTCACCGGCTGAAGAGGGGAATTCTGCACGACCATGCTTCAAATGGCTCTAACGGCTTCACGAGGCTACCTATACGCCGCGGAAGGTCCTTTTCGCTGACAGGATCCACTGTATTTGTGCCAAGGCTCCTGAACCTCGTTTACAGCTTACACCCTCCCTGAGCTTGTAAAAGGCTATAAGCAATTCACTGTCCCTGAACAGTGGGTCCTTATTCCCCAGCTGTCATCCTCGTATTTGAGCACCTCTGTCTTTCTAAATCAAAGTCCTTCTTTTCTTCTCCCTCCACCGCCACCGAAGGAATGCAACATTTTGAGGCTTCCTCTGATTATGGATGGCTTTCTGTCTTCGTTATGAAAAACGCTGAAATAAAGCTAAAGGGAATACGCCAATATTACACTCCGAAACATTAACTGCTGGAGCACTTGTGTCCTCATCTCCACAGCAGAGAGCACTGTGCATTTTTTCTGCTTAGTGCGTTGACTCGATGGTTTTCGATCCAATTAACTTGTTCTGCTATAAAAAAAGCCTCAGCTCTCCTCAGATAGAGCAAGGCCTCAATATATCTTTCATTTGTTTTCTAAGCCGACAAACACGTGGGTGAGTAACAGCACGAGGGCGATAGGTGAAGTACGAGAAGCTTCTGGCTCCTCGGTAGACAGCAGGATGAGAACTTATTTTTATGATTTTTCCCTGGGAAGCCAGTGCTTCGCATTTACCCTTTTTGTTTCTTAAAAACAAAAGAACAATAGCTATCCTGGTTAGCGGGGCTATTGTCCCTCTGTGCCGAATAAATGAAATCTCACTGCTTACGTGAGCGTCTGAGGCATTTCTCTGCATTCTGCTCGTTCTCCTTTGTGTTGCTCGGCTGAGGTTTCTCACATTTATTCCCTTCTCTCCAGTATTTTTCACACCCGTTTCTCTCATCTTTCTTTTGTCCTCCATTCATACGCTGTTGCTGGTCTGAATTTGGAACGGTGTAGTTTGTACTAAAGGCAAGCCCGTCATTTAAACTGTGTTGAAATCACAACTGTGTCAAGTTCGCATCAGAACTGTGTTAAAACATTAACCATTAAAACATTCTAACAAGGCTAAAATCTGGGCGTGACTGGCCAGATCTTCAGAGACACCTAACGAGCATCAAAATAGCTCTAAAGATATGGGCCAGCTTCCACCCGGTTGGAAAATCTGTTTGGCAACATTTGTCTGTCCTTGACTAACTGCCCAGCCACTGCAGCGAAACTAAGCATTAAAAATACTTCTTTTTTTTCTTCCTTTTCCCATTTTATTTCAGTGGAAAATAGGACATTGGGGCAGAAGACTGCACCCGAGTCATTCTCTAGCATCTGCTTCCAATGTCAGGATGTGCTTTCCACTGTCCATACTTGGAAGCTTCGTTTGCTTGAAGGAAAGCATCTGCTTTCTGCCAGCCGCACTACAGGACAAACAGAATGGTGTTCCTGCCAAAAGCAATACAGCTGGAAAAGCCAGGGGTCTGGAGGTTAAAAGCTTTGTTAAATAGAACCAGGTACAGTAATTGTGGGTTTGGGGATATTTTACTGTAATTTTAGAGGCAAACATTCGCATAAGGAGCTCTCCCTTATACCACCTGCGCGAAATGGTCCAGCAGCCAGATACCGTTTGCCCTGCTATGTTGAGCACTAAGGCAGTGTGCAAGCTCAAAGCTCGGCAGGGCTTGTGAACAGAAGTAGCCGAGTAGCTGGTGCAAGTCCCTGAACGTGCGCAGGTAATAATAAACATATAGGGCTGGACTTCTGTTGTCATTGTTACTCTTTTGCACCTAAGGACCCAGAAGACATTTCCATCTCCAGTATTGCTGTACCAAACTGGTCCGCAGACATAAAAAGCCAAGACAGTGGTTCATCGCTTCAAGTTCTGCATAATGTTTTCTAGAGATTATAAAGACCTAAAACTCTCCCTGTCCTGGCGCACCCGAGAATCCCCTTCCTTCTTTATTTGTTAACAGTTACAAAGAGGCAAGAGACACAGCATTGCATCCTGCTTGGGTCTTTGCCTCCCATGCTCAAGAATTTGACTAGTAAATCAATGTACGAAGGGAGCACTTCCAACAGGTCTATGCGCACGGAAGAGCTTCAGCAAGACCTTGCTGCTGGTGTAGTCTGTGGGGATTTCACATTTGTCAAATAGTCCCAGATAAACAAAAGAGGAAGGTTTTGCTGTTGTTTTTTAGCTCGCTGTTAGCAACTTATTCATTACACTCAGTGGAATATCCATCTTTTTTTTGGCTTTCACCACGACTGTACGCCATGGACAACTGTGCCACTTAAGTCCAGCCACTTTAGTGCTGATTTGTGCTCCCCCCCCCTCATTTTTCCTCTTGTGAGCACAAACTTCTAAATTTGCCTCAGATTCCAAATTTGCCATGCCTGCTCTTGCATACTGACTCTTGCTCAACCGTATATCTGTCATTGGATCCATTAGTAAGTACAGTAGTAAGTTCAACTTTCTGCATGTTTTGCTGAGCTTCCTGTATGGTATGCTGGATCTTGAGCAGGGTGGAGGGTTGGGGAGCAGAGAAGCGGTAAGTGTTGTCCCCATGGTATAAATCATTGGGAACTGGCTTGCTCAGCATATTAATTCAAGCTCTTGACACCCCCTCCTCCACCCATCCATCTCCCCTACAGCAGGGTCACCTTGAGTTTAAAGATGTGCTTGTTAGGATGCGATGGGATCCAGAGGAGAACAGAGATAGCCTCCCCTAGACACACGTGCAAGTGAAATCTATAGATCTTGGTGGTGTGCAGCTTCACATCTTTACACCCTTCACCGGCTGGCTTTGGGAAGCAGGGATCTTGCACTCAAACAGCTGGCATTACTTTTAACCCCAGAGACACAACCAGGTTTAGGGATCGATCCTCTACTCTCCAGTCCCAGAGAGAAGTAAACCCCTACTGTCTTGCCTCACAGCACGGAGCTCTGCAGGCAACTGATGCAAAGGTGTCATTTTTGGATGTGATAAAGAAAGGGTTTTTTTCAATTATATTGATAGAGTCTCCTAGAGCACCTTTTCTGCCTAAGCCTTGCTCTAGCTCTCCTACCTCCTTGGTATGCATCCGAGAGAAAACTAAATGACCTTTCTTTTCTTTTTTTTTTTTTTTTCCTGTGCATCCACATTAATTCCTTCTTCTTTTCAGAAATTCTGGCTGAAAATCATCCATTTCTAACCACGTAGCGGGATTTAGCATCACAAGGACTTTTAGCACCTTTACCTCCCAATGACTGCATCTCTAAAACTAGTTTCCTCTTCCAGACTTCTCAAATCTCTCTCTATTCACCATCTGTTCAATCAGATCTTTTGTTAGACTAAGTACCTGTATTGGCTTTAATCTCTGAAGATGACAGTGCGACTATTGCCCCCCAGGATGGGCTCAAGACCAGAAGATGCAAATGTCTGTTCTTCTCACCCTGACTCTGCTCTAACCCTGTTATAGCTTTCAAACGTGATGCCTACCATTAAGAATGGTCTAAATCCATGTTTTGGCTCACAAGGGAGTGACTTCACTATCTGGATGTTGGACTTTACAAAACACATGCAAAAACTGATGCTGAAGTAGTATTAAAGGCTCTCAAACTCACCTTCAGTGAAATCTCCCGTCAGATCACTTTTCCCTTCAGGAAAAGCTTGGCAGAATAGCCATGTCTCATAACCATGCTCTGCAAGTGGAGAAATGCAAGCTCTGAGCAGCTGGAGGTAGAAAGCAGGTGCCAACATTATGGGCTAATAATTGCAAATGTTTTGTTATTAACCTCCTGTTTCCTGACACTGCTGCTGCTCCGATACCTCACTTCGCATTTATCCTCTCCGCACAGTTAACTCGGCTGTAACTCAAAAGTCCACCCTACCTTCATTCTTGTTCACATCCGCAAGATCCTTTTACTCAGCTGGGGGAGTGCTTTTAACTGCAAGAGGTGGTACACGCTAACGCTTAAGGGAGAATGGCTTGTCAGCTGCTAATGCTTCCACACAGCTGTGTAAACTCTGGGCGTGGGCAGCTGTTCCCCTCCAGATCTGGCTGCAGGAGCTGGGAAGCCTGGCACCCTCGGCTATGCATTACCAGCACCCAGTTCAGCCGCTAAACCGGGACGTGTGAGTGTCCGCTAATGCGCTGCAGCACCGCGATGGCTGACCTTGTGCTGGGAAGGGTGAAGCGCTTCTGTAGCCTGTTCGGAAGGACACTAGTATCTTCCATCTCTTCATTTGGTTGCAGAGACATCATCTACATCTTAAGGCTATCTGCGTCCAAGTGCTGCCCGTCCCCTCCTACCTCCTCATCATTCCCTGGGGGACCTGGACAGACTGCTTCTCCCTCAGGGCCATGCAACGTAATTCCCTGAGCATTGGCAAACCGTGACCCTTGGAAAGCAGCACGTGCCCTCAGATGATTTTGTGTTACATGCAGCACTAGTCCTGACCTGCATTTAGGTGCCACGCTCTCCCGCAGCCACTCTGATCAAGGCAGGTCAGTTCCAGAGGTACTAACTGAATGCTGAGAGAGAAAAGGGGAGGTATTTCTGCATTGTCTTTAGCAGGAAACAGCCTTTGAGCTAATCTGGACCTGAAATGTTTGGGGTTTTATATGTTGAAACCAACACTGGTCAGGGACAGTACATGCAAAGGGAATACGCTCCTTTACAAGAGCGAGCGAACAAGCAAGCAGCCATGCGGGGTGATAATCAAAGTTTCTGGCTCATGTGAGTATTTGTTGTGGTTATAATTGCGTTTCCTGGAGGGAAAGCTGTAAGATGGACTCAGAGGAAGCTTTTGCTACCTGGCATCATGCGGTTCCTCCAGACTCAGGTTACAGGACGAGGCTGTTGTGCGCTCGTGGGACGTGCAAGAGGTTGGAGTCTCAGATCCCAGCAAAGTCTCTGGGAACATGAAATGACCCATGAAGAGGCCTTTCCCCTCCTTGCTGCTCCACCGGGGAGCCAAGAAGGGAGAAGCTCTTGCCTGGGCAGCTCTCCCTGGCAGTGGGAGGAGGCGGCTGTCTCCTCTCCTATGCGGGACCCCGATGGCACCCCTACGGTCCTTCGTAAAAGTGGACGTACAAAAGCAGCCCACCACTCATGTCACAGCCCGACATCCCTCTTACTCTCACATGCCACTGGGAAAACACGTGGCTGAAACCCTTTGGGTGAGAGCCTCCTCCCAGAAAACGCACCCCAAGGAGCCACGTGTTTCTCGGAGGCTATTAACTGTCCCTTTGCAGCATGCCTCCTCTCTGTGCGCAGAAGGGCCCTGCCCCTGCTGGTGTAAATCCTTCCCAGTATACCTCTGCCACAGGAGCTATAAATAGGCTGGGGGCTAAGACAAAGGGAAGCTTTCTTAAAATGGAGGATGCCACGGGTACTGTTTGCAGGAGCGGGAACTTTAAAGGGAAGGCAGGGATTCAGGGAAATTTTAAAGCTGTTGATTTGGCTGATGCTGTAGGTCTCAGAGAGGGCAACGCTGTCACTGAGGGTCTTTTCCCTTTTTCACTTTACTAAAGCAGGGTGTTGTCTCTCCTTTCAAATAAAACCCGCGTACATTTACGATGATGGATGGCTGCTGGGAAGAGAAGTTTGTATATCTTCTGTTTGCTAGCCGCAGAGCAGTGGAGTTGCGTTGAGCCTGACAGCCCCTTTTGTGAACCACTGCCTGGCAGTACAGATGCTCATTTGTTTAAATAAAAGCAGCCAAGGGGCTTGTGTGGTCTCCGCAGTGCAGACCCTACCCTTCCTCAGTGTTTCACAGCTACTGGCCTTTGGATGCTACTGCAAGCTGGAGAAGTAAAAATAAGGAAGGAGAGAGCGAGCCTCAGGAAGCCAAATCAAATGGCGGTAGCAGCATCTCAGGAAGCTCGCCCAAGGTGGTGGGGTGCAGGGCAGGTGAAGAAGATCAGAAGCGTAGGAAATTGGGGAAACAGATGTGGCCGTGCCAGGCTTCGGGGAGGGAGCTCCCGAGATGCGGGGCCGGCATTCCCATGCGTTCCCATCTGGCGGTGAAGGAAATTATGTAAAGTGGAGGGGCCAGGGGCCCCCTTTCTTCTTTTTTCTTCCAATTCTTTTCTCCCCTCACTTCCCATGATGCAATTAAACAGCCATTGCTGACATCATCATGTATGCACGCTGAATGCAGCCATTGTGTCTCAGCTGCGGTGCTGTACTATATATAGATTAGTTGCCAATCCCTGCTATGTATCAGCAGGGAAGACACCCAAGGAATTAAGTGAGCAGTTGCACTGTAGGACTCCTGGCTTTTGTCCTGTGCCCTCAAGACACGGTGGACTATATAGCGGTACTACAAATAACCAAAGATAAGTGATTTGGAGACCGAGCCAGGAAACTTTTGAAGGATTGATTTGCAGCAGTGGTAGGAAAGCAGCCTTCTAGGTTGTGATGCATGAAGCAGAAAGACAATTTGACTGACACATGTCGCTAGCTTCTCTTACATAAAAATAAATGGTTAGTCAGTAATCTCCCCTCGCCAGTCTCTATGCTGGGCAACATTAAATAGCTGCAGATCCTGCTTTCTTGGCCTTAGGTAGATGGAGGAAAAACATCCATCTGGGAATTGTGGTTTTTGCCCTTGTGGACACTTGAGGGGACAGAGCCGGTGACCTCCCCTCTGCGCGTGGTGAATGCACCCCACAATCCGCTGTGCAGAGACCAAGCAGGGCAGCCAGTGCCTGACTTGCCACTGCCGGTGGCATGAAAAGGTGAGCGTTTGGGGAGGACCGCTGCTACATCTGCGGCCACCACGTACCAGAGAATCTCTTCCACGCTGAGACTCTTCAAGTGATCTTGCCAGCACTAGGTTAGGGAAATTTGGTCTTGTGCATTTCCAGCGGCAGGATTTTCTTTTGCAGCAAGAGAGCTCCGTCAGCTCCTTCTCCCTCCCTCCCTCCTAGCCCTTTGGCAGGAGGTGACAGGAGGTGGCTGAGCCAATCTAACAGTTCAACACTTCAGAAAGGGGCAACTCCTGCTCCTTCCCTCTAGCTCCTGTTCTTTGCTGCTCATCTCTGGACACCCTGGGCAGCTGACAGCAGGGGCTGATGAGTGCTCGAGCAGAGGAGGTGGTGGGACCAGGGAGCTGGACAAGCAGGAGAGGGTTGAGGTCCTTGGAGGTAAGCAAACCCTCCCTGATCAGCAGTGAGCTGTTAGATTGACTCAGACAACAGACAATTTGAGGGTGTAAATTGACCCTGAAAGGAAAGCTTTGATGTTTGAGGCTTTTTTCTTTCTTGTTGACTTCACTCCGGGCCAAATTCCAACTAAACTGTGACCACTGGCAGCTTTCTCAATCATTTCATGAAGTCCCATACCAAGGTGATGAGACTGAGTGTTGCCACAGCCCCAGGCACTCACCCTCCCGCCCTTACGCTGCCCTTGGGCCAGTCGCAGCATCTCTGTTCCTAAGAAGTGTTCAGGTCTTCACTCAGTAAATGGTACTTTTTGTTGCTCTGGCTCCTGCTAGGCATTTAAGAATAAGCCAAGTAAAAATGTTTATTTCTTGTAGTCCCTGCAAGAGTGGCTGTTGCATCGGTAGCAGGCAGAGAAAATGCTACCAGGGTGGTTTTGAAAATCTTTAGGGATGGAGGTTTCCCAGCCTCTCTGTGCCCCTGCTCCCATGTCTGACCCACCTCTCACAACAAAGACGGTTTTTCCTTATGGCCAGGTAGGATTTCCCTTCCTGCAACTCATGACTGCTGCCTCTTGTCCTTCCGGTCTTCTCGGGCTAAATAAACCCAGTTCCCTTAGCTTTTCTTCACACATCATGCTCCAGTCCTCTAACCATCTTAGTGACCCTCTGCTGCACTTGTTTCAATATATTCATATCTTTCTTGCACTGGGAACCCCAAACTGGACATAATACCCCAGGTGCAGTCTCGCTACTGATGAAAACAGAGGAAGGATCGCTTGCCTTGACCTGCTGGTTACGCACTTGCCGATCCAACCCAGCCTGGGGTTAGCCTTCATCCCTGCAGGGGTACACTGCTGGCTCATGTTCAACCTGTTGTTCACAGGGACCCCCAAGTCCTTTTCTGCAGTGCTGCTGCCCAGGCAGTAGGTCCCCACTGTTGCAAGATGCTATCCTAAGCAAGGTGCAGGACTTTGCATTTGTCCTTGTTCAACTTCATGAGGTCCCTGTTGCCCCACTTTTCCAGCTGTCCAGGTCCCTCTGAACAGCAGCCCTTAAGGGTAAAGACGTCCTCACGGTTTGACATTGTCTGTGAACTTGCTGAGGATGTGTTATCTCCCGTTGTGCAGGCTGCGGGTGATATCGGTGTAAGCCAGTTCTGGCCCCAGTATTGACCCCGAAGCTCATGACTGGCTGCCTGATGGCCTCTGAATCCATGACCACTGCCTCTGGAGCCTGAGCACACAGCCAGTTTTTCACCCACTTTCTAGTCCATCCATGCAGCCCATACTGGCTCAGTTTGGCTACAAGGATGTTATGGGAGGATGTTACGTGGTGAAAGCCTTGCTAAAGCCATGGAAAGCAACATCCACCGCCCTTCTCGCCCCTGCAGAGTGGGTCGTTTATTCCATCATGAGGGCAGGCAGGCTGGTCAGGCACACTTTGCCCTTGGAGAACCCTTGCTGGCTATTCCCAGTCACTCTCCTGTCCTTTGTGATGTGAACACAGAGTCCCTCAGAACCTGCTTCATAATTTTCCCAAGCACTGGCTTGACTCTGACCAGCTGGTCCTTCCCCAGATTCTCCTTTCTGCTTTTTTTTTGAAGGCAGGCATCTTTCTCCAGTCATCAGGGACCTCTCCTGGTTGGTATGACCTTCCAGATATGAGTGTGGCCTCACAGTGACATTGGCCATCACCCCCACCACCCTCAGGTGCATCCCCTCTGGTCCCATGGACTTGTGTGTATGCAGCTTACCTCTGTGGTCCCTAGCTTGACCCCTCCTGTAGCGTGGGGAGTGCCTCTCCCTCCTAGTCTATGAAACTGGGCTGAGACCTTGCCAGTAAAAGTGAGGCAAAGAAGGCACCGAATGAGGCTTTTCCAAGTCCGTTGCCGGGTGTCAGCTAGGTAGGATGCTGTATGCCAGGGCACATCACAGCTTGGTGTGGTTGATGCCTGCCCCATATGCAAGCCAGAAAATTAGATGTCATTTAAAATACAGAGAGCTCATGACAGTTCTTGCCTGACCAGCTGAACTCTGCACCAGGTAATTAATTACGTGGGTATCCCCCTGGCACCCAGCCCCCTCTTACTGTCTGCACCTGATGGTGGGGGACAGCAGAGTGGTCCCCAGCATAACTCCAAGCTATTCGGCATGTTTCTAAGCCTGGATTTGGGACAAATTAATGCCCTTCACCAGCAGTGGTGTGTGTGCATGTGTATTGCATTTTCCATTGCGGCCAGGTGTGCTTTACACTTATCCAAGCAGAGAGACGAAACAATATCATGTTTTATGTCTCACCAATCAAATCCAAACAGGTTAGCACATGGGATGACACTAACAGCAGACCTCAAGTTGGGCATCGATCGGCAGATCAAACACAGACCTGGTTGAAGCTGGCGGATGTACAAAGCAGCCTTCAAGGAAGATAAAAGGAGCAAGTGAAGATCCCTGTGCAGAGTGATAGCTACGACTGCAGAAGCCACTACTCACGACATCACAGCAAGCATTGCTCAGTTAATGACTGCAATTAAAATTGCAGAACTTTTGCAGTTTGACCAATGACCAATCCATGGTGTTAGAGTCTATTTCTCAAAAAATTGAGAAAATCACTGTGTTTCATTTACAGATGTTCCTCAAGTGGAAGAAGACACATTATCCTACACCATTGCTACAGTTAGTAGCCTTATGTGTTTCTGTTGCTGCTTCTACTTGTTAGTCCTTTTAATTGCGTGTATATTGCAGAGTAAATGAGAGACACAAATCTGGATATGAGAATCTGGTCCAGTTCAAGCCCTTCTGAAGTGGCTATCTTCACCACTAAAAATAAAGGCAGATGGAGAATACCATGGTATTTCTTGAGGTACCAGGGAATGCTTTGTATTTCTTGGATGCAAACAGTATTTCTACTTGGTAACTGCTATACTGGAGCAGACGTTCTTTCAGTTATTGTCTTTTTAAATCCCAGATATGGAAAACTTAAATTTTTTAAATTGATTTTGCATTTTGTCTTGATATTGCTTGACACAGCACCCTAAAAACTTCCACCTAACTGGGGAATTATATTTTGGTTTTGAGACAGAAATACTTTAAACTTCTTGTAATATTAAACACCTTCCTAAGATACTTTGAACGTTGGCCAAAAGCATGGCCAGGGGATGATGGACTACGTGACTGTCAAAAAAAACCCTTCCAGAGCACTGAGCACCCCTGGGAAACTGGGCATCTCAGAAAAATTAAAACACCCAACCCCAACAGGAGGAGCTGAGAGTTGAGGCAGCATCTGCCCTGCCTTGACTGCCCTTGGGCGCCTTGCCACATTGGCCCTGGCAGGTAGTCGCTCTGAACTGAGTTAATATATTTGTCTTTTAAGATGAAGTTTTGTTAGACTTTTATTCTCTGACTGCACAGATCCAAAAGTTAGGAGAAAAACTGGTAAAAACTCTAGTTCCTCGGCAGCAAAACAGAAAAGTGCTATTTTTTCGCAAAGCATGAAGTGCTGATTCTCTCCTGACATGGTAGACCGAGGGTGTCTCCAAAAACCCATAAATAGCTATCTGATCCTGGCAACAGTGATCTGCAAAGCTGTGAAGCCATCTCTGCTTTTCAGGTTTCTGATGCAAGCGCCTTGCGTAATACCTCAGGCTTCCAGCTATAGGAACCGTAGCCAGTCCATAAGGCTGAATGCATATCTTATCCACCTTGAGGCCAAAATAGCCTGACCTTTAGATGATCTTCGGAAGATGATGAATAATGTATTGCATCTCCCAGAAGGCTGATTTCTGCCCATACAGTAACTGACAGATTTCCTGACGTCAACCAACTGTCAGCTTGTATCTTTTCAAAACCGGTTCTGGGGTTATTGAGGGGAAAAACCTGTAAGGCAGAGGAAGGACCGCTTCAAAAAGAAGTCAAAAACTATTGCAACCATCAAATGGGAGTGACTCTTGGGACAGCCCTGCCATCACGCAGTGCTTGCAATGTTGGGATTCTCCTGAGCACAATAAAATCTGTCAAAGAAGAGACATCAGCAGGGCTGGAGAGAGGCAGCAGGAACCAAGGGCTAGGAGAGCACTTCCGAGAAGTTAATTAGTGTTGCATTGGTATTTGTGGGTGAGCAGACCTGTGAGCAAGGGCATATATTTATGAGATCATTTAGAAATTCCCAAAGAAGCTCTCTTCATTGGCAAACAGCAGCACTGAGCCAGCACTGACACACATACTAGCTGCTATGAGAGATAATTTAGATGTCACTTGTTACGGAAAAGGCATTACAGGATAAAGTCCAAGCCCCTTTGTTCAAAGAAATCTCCAGGACCGCTTCAGCCTAGCTGCCTGCCATCTCTGGCTGTTTCCCGCTGGGCCGGGCCTGTCTCCAGGAGCCCAGGGGTGCCCGGGACCTGTTGGGTCTCAGCAAAAGCGTCTCCGTGTGAGGGGACTCCCCGCAGGTTGTGGACCAGCACCGTCCTGTGCAAGGAAAGGCTTGTCTCCCTCTGCTCTCCCTTCTCCCGAGGTTGCCATTAAAAAGGCCCAGAAAAAGCAGCTCCCTGTCATGAGTCACCAAAGTGATTTTTAAGCTCAGAGGGAATTTTCAAGGTGATTTAATGCATAGAAGTTTACACCTGTTTGGGAATGGGTAAAGCTCCTTAAGCCCTGCTTTGGTGCTTTTGAAAATGCTGTGCCATGCCAATTAGCCGCAGAGGTGTTTGCAGGGTAAGAACGACGATGCTTGAGTTTCCCCTGCTTTTCTGGGCTAGACCATTTCCTGGGAGCAAGCCCTGCAAAACGCCTGAGCTCTCGCCCTCAAAGCACAGCACGGATGCTGTGGCGGCAGGAACGGGCCGCGCTTCCTTCTGGGGTGGTTTTGGGGCAGTGTGGCCCTTTGATGCTCTGTCCTGCTTCCCTTGCCATCCTTCTTGGCGCTCACCAGCACCCCAGTGGGCTGTCTGCCTGTTTGCTCTAGCCCGGTGCTCACAGCAAGGTTCAGTCATCTTAAATGCTTTTAATAGCAGAGTGGCCTCTATTAAATGAAAATACACCTCTTAAAATGAGAATACATCTTTAGATATGGCAAATGCCTTAGCTAAATGGCCTTTTGGGGAACAGCTAAGTTGCAGGGAACCACATTTTCTGCCAGCATAACTTCTCTGGAGCCAATGCAACATCTTCTCCTAAAAAAGCCTGTGTGCAGGGGATCGTATCCATTGGCAGGATTGGAACTACTTGGAAATAAGAGCACAGACTTCTTTTAAAACATGATAAAAAGAGTGTTTCTCTATGACTTATTACATATTCCTTATGCCTAGGCTGACAGCGCTTGTGTTCCTTACATGTTTTGCTCAATTACAATCTTAAGCACTTGTACGATTTTAAGCATCTGGAGAGCTTGGCTGGCTTCGCTGGATGCTGTTTGTGTTTGATGTGATGCTGGGGTTATGCTGCAGATACATGCTAGAGTCTAGCCAGGTAAAACTACCTTTTTTGACTCAAGCGTGTTTGGTCTCTCATTTCACTTGGGGTTTTATCTTCTGAGGTGGTTCTCTGAACTAAGCGTTGCTCCAAGCTCTCCTCCATGCCTTTGGAAGATAACACCCATCTTGTTGGGACTTGCTGCTTGAACCGCGTGGGAATGAAGGGCCATTTGACTCGCCAGCCCGTCTTAGACCTGCTGCAATCCTTTAGCAGCTTGAGTGACAAAGCAGGAGCCGTGACTTCCAGGGTCAGCGCTGCTCTGCAGGAGGAAAGCAGGGACAAGGGAGACAGGAATTTAGTGTCTCATCACCGAGGGCAGCGGGTCGGAGAACGGCTCCAGAACTATGTCTCTGAGCATAGCGAACATTTACAGAAGATTGTTGAACGTGGCTCCCCCCGTTCCTCTGACTGGCAGGTCTGTGCTCGCACCCCCCGAGGTTGGGGTGGGCTCCTGTTGCTCCCCTGCAGGCTGCATCACCTGGCTGAGCTCGGGCTGGGGCAAAGCCCGCTCCTGGGGAGGGGTGGGGTGGACACAAAACCTTTCTCAGCCACTCTTCAGCCAGCATCTCCTATCGCAAGGAAAGATGACAAATTGTTTGTTAAATTATTTAAGATACTACCGACTGGTTATGAATTATTAAAGTGTTTATTACTTACCATTTGGATGGCAACTCAGCGCAGAAAATCACAAGCCTTCAAGAAACCCGAGGCCGGCCGTGGCTTGCCAGACATGCTGGGGACTCGGGGGTGAGCCGAGGTGGTGGGCACAGCAGCATCTGGCGTGAGAAAAGGCACGGCTGGAGCCTGGAGCGTGTTGCAGCCTGCGCTGCTGCAGATGGCTTTGCCACTGGTGCTGCAGTCTCTCACAACCTCCTGCCACTCCCCCCAACGCTATTTTTATTTAATATTTGCATGATGGCAGTGCTAGGAGTCAGGACCCCTTTGTACCATGCACCGTACGAACATACCGCAGAGACTATCCTCGTCCCAATGGTTTGCTCCCTATTACTGCGATTTCCTTATTAATTAAACTATCTTTAGGTAGGAGAGGACACCACTAAAGCACGAATATGCTAATTCTCATCAGCAAATGCATATGTTTGTTTTATGGTTTTGCTCTGTTGATGACATTTGAAGTTTTTTATACCGGGCCTTTTTCCCGCTTTCCAGCCTCCCCCATGTTTGGGGTTTTTGCTTTCTGCTTTAATTTTCCCATTCCTTGAAACTGTAATCATGTGCTGATCATTAGGACTTCTGTTCAATGCATACTTCTCCTTTGTGGCCACAATTCAAGAGTCGGAGATTAGTGATCAAAGAAAGAGTGTACCTTATCTTCCAATGTTATTTTGAGAAAGACAAAGCAAGGAGATAAAAGTAGCCCGTTTGGACATGCAGATCTGCTTAACAATACCTCCACATCAGTGTCCAGATAGTCAGGAATGGGCCTGTGGTTAAAATATAACCCGTTGGAGCAAAAATACTGCTAGCGAGTTCTGACTGCATAACATGGCTGCTAAAAAATGGGAAGAGGTTCACAATTACACTTTTGGCTGAGCGAGATGAGTTTGATTTGCAGGCATCCAGACATCATGGCATCCAGCACCACAGGGTCGTCAGTGATAGCTGGAAATCTCTAAAAGTGTTTGTGAATACAGTCAGCTGAATATGTTTGTCCTTGAAACACACTGTTTCTTATTTAGTATCCTGTGTTCATTTTTCCTCCCTTGCAAACATTTCAGTCATTCAGCCCAGGAACTGATTAAACCACCCAGTAAACACAGTACAGATGTCAAAGTGAAAAATTCACAAGCTATTCATAACAAGCCATCTGCTGAAAATAATTTGTCTAAACTATTTGGGGAAAATTTACGAAGTAATGAAAATGCTCAGAGATATTTGGGAAGATTCTAATTACCAAAAATCAAGAGAAGGCCTAATGATATGTTTTGGACGCAACTGAAATCTTTATGGCTCGTTGCAGGATTTGGGATAGTAAATGCTCTTTGGTCTGCCATCCTAAGTACTGGCTGCTCAGTTTTGAAGCATGTAAACCTGTTTCATGTTCATGATTACCCTACAAGAATGAGCGGTTTGGGGGTAGTCCGTGGTCTGATTTACATTCCCAGGGCGATAAATGGCCAAACTCCCACTCAGGCTATATTTGGACTACATCGGAAATCCAACCTTCAGAAATTCAAACCACCCAAACAATAACATACAGTTCTGCTCAAGAAAAGGCATACCTAGCCTTCAACAATTTTTCATTCGGGTAAATCACTGTTTCTTTTGCCAGTCAAACTGTTTTGCTAGTGCCGTATCCCGGTTTTCAGAGCTCCTGTTGAGTCCCGGGGACGGACTCTTTCATCTGCTGTGGCTTCAGGAGCATGTTTCTCCGTTCTCTGCATCTCTTCTTTACCTTCGTTTACATGCTGGTGCTTTGACAGACACCTGAGCTGGCTAATGTGGTTTTTGTGTGTGAAATGCAGATTCGGGCCCCTGGGAGATGTATTTGCTGGTAGATCAGAGATCTCACTTTTAAACCACAAACAGTTTACTGAAGAAGGCTCAAAGTGAAATAAGAAAGAAGAGAAAAAAATAGTATCTTCAGGGGACATTTTCCAGCACATCACTTAAACCCTCCTCCCCAGCATATAGGCTGAGTAAAGGTTAATCCTACAGCATATAAAATCCCGTACAATCCACACTCCCTCAAAATACACATTTCCAGGAGGAATTCCTCTGACTGAGCATAGTTGGCAGCCACACAGAAAGGTATCTCAGAGCTTAATGGCCACAAGTCAGCAGAGATCTAGGTCAATTAATCTCCAGTGGATACGAAAGTCACGCGGGGACATTGCTGCTGTGCACATACGGGATGGGGGCTTCCTTTGTGGAGGGACCATCTGGACCAAGAGGAAAGACCTCTCCGAAAGCCCGCACCAAGAGGTAGTCATCCGAGCTTTCACTCTGGGATTGATGGGCCTGGGGTCAAACAGATAGGTAGGTACTTAGTGATTTTTTCAGTAGATGTTACATCTGAAGTCTGTGCTTACTGAGTCATTCCCATGTCCTGTTTCTTCTCTTCTTTGGAAAGTCTCAGTGTAAATATTCTAAACAGACCGAAATGTCCATGAGTACAGCTGGTTGCTGAACTTCACCAGTGATGAACACAGGAAGATTTGTTTGGGGTTTGCAGTAAGAACTTGCTTCCCATTTTTAAGTGACTTCTGGTAGTGAAGTCCCAATTATGTACTTTTAACTAGAGATGAGCTAATGCATTGTCCAGCTGCTCTTGCCACGATCCTGCGTTTGTCAATAGCTGCCCATCTGCTCTTTGCCAGCTTAAAAATAAACATCCACAAGTAATATGAAAAGATGTTAATTTAGAGTATTACCCCGATGCTGCACAATTCAGTGTTTTCCATCTAAAAGTTCATTCAATTCAATAAAAACCATGAAAAAACGCAGTGGCTAGTGTTACCAGAGGGATAAAATGAACTCCCTTTACAAAAATATGCCGTCAAATGTTGCTGCCATAGTAAGAGCTTCAAAACCTGCGCGAGCCTACTTCTCTTGCTCTTTTGCCTTTTATTAGTGTAATGTAGCACTCAGCTCCACAAAGATATTTTGAGTGTCAAACTCTCGTTGAACCCAATGGGAGTAAAGCACCTAAATACTGTTACAAAATCTTGGTCTGAGGGTCTCCAGCTTGGCATTGTGCATGACCCTGATAGGGCTTCGGCACCCGGTTTGACCCTTACGCCTGGTCAGCATTGCCTAGTGCCATAGCCTGCGTTTTCGGTGGGGAAACGATGGGAAATCGGGGACCACCGCCGCAGGTCTTCGCGCAGAGCCCCCTGAACCTTTCCCCGGCGTGGGGCTGGGAGATCACGGACCCCACCGCGGTGCAGGTCAGTGACTGCAGAGCGCTCAGGCTCGTTTAGGAGGCAGAAATCGGACAAAGGAGCAGAAAACACAAGGCGTGACCCCGGCGATGCTCTCGGGCGGCGTGCCGATGCCCTCCGCGTCGCCGGCCGGGGAGCGGGAATACCCGCCCGCCCGGCAAGTGCTTGCCTGTGCACCCTCGGGAGGAGAGGGGCTGCTTTTGTCCCCAGTTTCGCAGGTTTGCTTGCCGAGGTGGAGGCGGGCGGGGAGCCGGAGGGAGGGCGGGCGGGCGGCATCAGCTCCANAGGGGCCGGCGGCCAGCGCTGCCCGGGCTTGGCTGCGCGGGGAGCGGGGCACCGCCGGGGACACCGCCGGGCTGGAGGTGGGTCTCCAGCCCGGGACTCCCAGCCTTGGGAAGGACTTGTAAGCTGCCTTTTTTTGTTTTGTTTTGTTTTGTTTTTAATTAAAAACACACACGCGAAGGAGTGGCAGAGGCTCGAGGAAGCCGGAGGGAAGGTCTGGGCTTGCTGCTGCGGTGCCGGGGGCGGGGGGGGGGAAAGGGAGCTACACGCTTGGCGACCTTTCTTTTGCTACCACAAATATCAGAGAGCGGTTTCTCCGCCCGCCAGTTTTGTCCTGAGGGAGTCCTCCCAGGATGGGGACAGCGGTGCTCCAGGGCTGGATCGCAAGAGGCAAACTGCAACTTTCTCTCCCAACAAGAAAAATGGAAGAGGAGAGGAAAACGTGTCAGAGTTAACTCCAATCCCAGTCAGCGGCATTTCGGTGGAGTCGCTGAGCCTGCCAGAGCGCCTGGGTTGGGAGTACTGCGCTTAAGAACAGGCTTCTGGCAAAAAATCATT
This sequence comes from Fregata magnificens, assembly GCA_013389945.1. Classification (NCBI taxonomy): domain Eukaryota; kingdom Metazoa; phylum Chordata; class Aves; order Suliformes; family Fregatidae; genus Fregata; species Fregata magnificens. The sequence continues at coordinate 114,560 of WAAD01029800.1, forward strand.
TAATCCATTGCCTTAGAGTAACAAAGACCGCATTAATCGTGCCTAGCAAGTAACGGTCTGCATGCTCGTGTGAACCAGCCCCAAAGGCCGCAGGAAGCACGCGTGGTGTCTGCTGTAGATGGGGAAAGCAGCCGGAGCAATGCAGCCGTGGGAGCCCGTGGGCCACCAAGCCCAGCCAGGAGAGAGCAAACTGGAGAGTGGGAGGCAACCCGTCACTCGTCTTCCTCCTCCAGGTCTGATCCAGAAGACAGCTCCAACAGAAACGGTGCCAGGCTCTGCCAATTCTACTCCAGCTGAACTCCTAGGGTGAGCCAACCTTAATCCTGTCCCTGTTTAGGGCATTGAACATTGCTGTCTTTGTAAGAAGAGACTGTTGATAAGGATGATCCCGCTGTGGTTTTGGAAACGTGCTAAATAAATGGTGCTCAAATGGCTGCATTTCAATAGGAGTGGAGTTTGGTGGAAAAATATTTTAAGAAAAAGCTCTATTTATTATTGGTTTTAATCTTTTTAGCATGATTACAGAGTGGGCAGACAATCTACTTTTCTTGTGGTGTAAAAGAATCCCCCTAAATGAATAAAATATGGGATATGTTAGAGCTCAGCTTAAAACCTAGAAAAAAGAGAAAAGAAAAAAGCAGAGAGAACACAGGCAAGTCCCCGTCTCAGCTCTCATTGCCATCTGAGAATTTGTGGTTGGGATCCTATGAAAGAACAACCCCTGGTGGGACAAGAATTAAAATTAGAAGAAGAAGAAAAAAATAAAATACAAAGTGACCCATGAAACCTAGCCCAGAAAGAAGGAGGGCCACCAGAGGAAATGAAGTTAAGGATATGTTTGGAGGGAGTTTGTTTTCTCAAAGCCTTCCGTTTCACTGCAGCTGATTTAAAATGAGGGTTGTGTTTCAGCAGCAGCAGTTGTAGGAGTGCAAGAGGGGAGCCTGCCGCCTCGGCCTCTGCTGGCACGCTTTGCATGGAGTTGTTTCTGGGACCAGACTCAGAAGCTGTTCCTGGGACCGGACCCAGAGGAAAAGCTGCCCTTTTGCTCCTGTGGACCGAGCGATGCTCTGCAGGGGCAGGCAGAGGCAGGGAAGGTGTCTCTTAGCCTGGCTGCGGAAAACCATGTGACTTTGTCACTCCCTGCCCAGCAGGTTTCCCTGCTTGCAGAAATGGTCAGCAGTGATGCAGGCCGGTGCCTACCAACACGGTGATTTGAGGAACCGAACCAGATTTCCAGATTTCCAGATTTCGTGTGCTGAGGAGCTAGTGCCATGCCATTAAACCCTTTCACGTGATAAACGCTTGAGGAGTCTTCTTGCCCTCATCAGGCGGCTTCTCCAAGTGGGCCACATCTGGGCTGCCCTCCATCTCCAGGCGCGGTCTGGATGCCCATCAGAGACCTGGTCTCCTCAGGGCAATCCCACTCCAGCCAGCGAAGCTTTGCTCCTTCGCATGCTCCCCCTTTTACTTTCTTAACCACGAAACGCTTCCCTTCTTCCCCTGCATTGAGAAACTCTGTGGGGACCGTGGCAAAAAGAAATAACCCCTGGAGATTTTTTAGCTCTTTGCTGGGTCAGGAGGCTTGGACTGAGAGACGGTCCTGCAGCGGCAGGTGGATGAAGGTGTGGTGGTGCCTGTCGCTCCACCTTTCCCAGCTGATGGCAGGAGCAGCCACCTATGCTTCCCAGTGCCCCAGCTCCAGCCCTCGTCGGGGGTGTGATGAGGGTCCATGATGTCCCGTGATGTCAACTGGAGGTTGCTGACACCACTAAGCAAACACATTTCAAGGGATGGTTTAACTAGTAGATAAACTACGGGGAAGTTTCTGCTTAGCAAGGATCTTTACACTTGAAATACTAGTACAAGCTGTGTCTGAAAACAGCAGTGTGGATGGGGAAAAATAAATTACACTGTCAAAAGCCGAGCTCAGTAAATGCTGCAGCGGGGATGTTTCAAGTTCATCAGCTCTTTACAAAGCCATACTTATACCGAATCAAATAGACAAGTATCTCTGGTGAAGGGGTGCAATCCTGCCATCATGGTCCAGGGACCGAAGAGCCCGGTCGTCCCTCGCTGCAGCACAGGTGCCTGGGTGCTCAGCCGCACTTCGGAGCACAACGTCTAACTGCATGTCATGGCTGAGGACACTTTATTGCTTTCTGTCAACACCCTAGCACTGAGCTAGGAAGTAATATGTGCTTCTAGTGATGTGATCCCTCAGATAACATTTTAAATCAAGCTTCTGTCTGCAGGGAGGCATGAAAGATCCCATGACACCATTTTTATTTCAAGAAGAATAAAGGCATTCATCTCCGCAACATTGGCTAGATTCACTGCCTTATCCCAATAGGGCATCTTCACATAAACAACTGAATTAAACTGCAGCCTGGAATAGCAGTCAGGGTTAGGAAACTTAGGCCAGAAACTCAGGAACTAATTTTCCTTCTTCACTAAAACTACCCATGTTTTATCACTCTGAAGGAGGGTAGCTGGCAGCTCGTAGCATGGCTTCCAAATAATAGTACTATTTTTCCTCAGACTCCAGAGTCTGCTGATGGCTGGTATTTATGTTTTCAAGCTCAGTTGTGGCCAGGAGTGTGAGAAGAAAATCAAAAGCTAGCTCCAACCCCTATTTTCAAGGACTCTGGCCAAGCTGTGGAGGTCAAATTGCAGCTTAAAGCTTTAAAATGCAGTTTTAGTTCTAAAAGGAGGAAGAGTGCACCAAGGCAGCCAAAAGATGAACGGTGATAACAATTTTAATATCAGTGGGGACAGCTGATTTTAATTAAGCCTCTTCTCTCAAGAGGGAGACAGCAGCCCTTATAAGGTCCACAGCTCTGCCATGGTGGAGCTTCTCATGACCATTAATAGTCACGACCCTCCCAAAAGCCGTGCAAGCTTTGAAAACATTATCCCCATTTTACAGATGCGGGACTGTGGCCCAGGACTCGGCCCAGGACCCCCCCGAGGGCACTCAGCAATCCTGCAGTTGAGCCAGTACCCAAACTTGTGGGAGTCACTCCCATGCCCTGCTCACCTTCCTTGCCCTACGCAAGTGTCCTCCAGGCTGAACCTCACCCCCTGCCCCTTGGGGTGGTCAGAGCCCCCAGATGGATGTTCATGCCCTGGTGAAGACCAGCCCAGTCACTTTGTGCAAGGGCAGAAGAACCAGAAAGCTTCTTTGGCCAGGCTGATTTCATTCTCCAAGCAGCAGAAAATAAAGACAAGGAGGAAAAAGAATCAGTCTGAAGGGTAGAAAGCAAAGTCAATGAAGGATACAGATAGGTATACTCACCACAGTCTATGCTGTACTTAAGTAATGTAGCAAGGATTTAAAAAATCCAATCTTGATCCTTTATTTTAAAAGTAAGCGTCACTTTGAATATATGGCTGGTTGAGTTAATAATTCTGTGTTATTTTTAGTTCTTTGATTTGTTTATGCATTTTGAAAGTTGCTTCAGCCTCAGTGGGTCTAAAAACCCAAGAGGACAGGGAAATGCGAAGCACGTTATTCTTATACCTTTTCTCTTTTTCAGATTTTGCATCAGTTTTTGACTGAATTTTTTTCAGGTCAGTTTATATTACTGTTAGTTTGGATCTGGGTGTGTGCATCACCACATTATAAAGATCCAAAGCTGGAAAGCCACAATTCACAGATCATTACTACTTTAGAAGCATACATTTAAGAACCACTTTGAGTTTTTTCATCTCACCTTTTCAGTGACTCAGCAATTTCTCTTGTCATTGGCAGCAATTGGGGATAAAATGTCTAGAGGAACTGCTTACAACTATTCCCCCATGGGATAGGACTTCCCTGCCTTCTCTTTGCCTGCCCTTTGCAGGGTTTTCAACACAGCATCTGTGTTTCTCCTGGCCCCCAGCAGGTCAAACTGCTGGGGTAAGGGGAGAGCTCTGCTCCATGCAATCACTTCTCCCTCCTCCCAAGCAACTCTGCTGGAGAGACACAGAGGTTTAGCATCTCCCACCTGGCACCAGAGATGTTGATGTGAAATACCCCCTGTCCTTTTTCCAGAAAGCTGCAGCCCTCCCTCCCCAGGTCTGGGGCGACTCCTGAGGTGCAGAAATCCAACCCTGGTTGTCCATCCTGCACAAACCATACCTTGCTGGAGACAAGTACTGCAGATGGCTGCAGCTGCTTGAGCCAACTGGGCTGGCAGCCACCAGCCCCCCGCACCAGCCCCACGGCTCAGGTGTCCTCAGGAAGGAGAGAATTAGTGAGGACTTTAATGCTGGATTAGGCTGCCCCAAGTTTTCTCTTTCCCTCCTACCACCAGCTCAGCCCATGGAAGTGAGCAGGTGGTCTCCGGTGTGGGTTACAGCCTGGGACTGCCCCTCGGGGTGGCCACGTCCTCTCCTTGACCCGCAGCCCCGTGGCCTCTCCAAGCAGCTCGTGGGGGCCGATGCCTGGGGGTGCGCCCTGGGACGCCCCCAGGGCACGGGGACGGGAGCTTCTTGGGGTTACAACTCACAACCCACCTTGTCTTCTGCTGTGCAAAGCCTGGGGCTGAAATGGAGCATTTTGCAAAGGGGTCTTCCCCGCTCCATGTGCAAAGTGAACATTAACTGTCTCCCAGGAACCCATTTTATTCAAAACCCGTCCACCAGACCACGGGTAGAGCCCCCCGCGCAGACAAAATGTTCTTTCCTATGTTTTTAGGCAGATCCCTTCTCCACAAAACCTTTGGGATCTTCAACCAAGCTGCAGCCACCCTGGCAGACCTTAACGGCCCTTTAGCCCTGGAGGACTTAGCAACACAACGTTGTGGCCTTGCTTTCACGCCGCAGAGGAGTATGCACCATTCCTCCTGTGGTCAGAGTTGCAGCCATTAATGTAACCACTAGGAAACTGGAGTTGACGTGACTTGTTGAGTGGTATTTGGTAGGCTTCCTGGCTGGATTTAGATAGCCTGGCAGGCTGCCCTTCCACAGCAGTCATGTGGAAAGCTGCGCAGAAGATCCGGCTATTGCCATAATGCCATCTTTCTGAAAAGCCCATTCTGTGGCTGAATGAGCTCATGTGGATTCAGGACAAAAATCCCATAATCACGCATTGCAGAAATAAGAATTAAAAAAGATCTCATATGTGATTTTTTCCCTGGGACTTACAGATTTGTCTAAAGCACTGTGTGCCGAAAGCCAGGAGGACGTATAAGGAAAAGGTCACTTTGCATTTACCTTGTTTCTCATCTCTCCTTGAACATCTGCTACTCGTTGTTGCTAGAGGGAGGTTTGGGGTGAGGAAACACACTAGATCTGACCCACTGTTGCCAGTCTTTTACTTTCTGCTACGTATTGTTCATTTTTTAACCCCAGCTGACTTCGAACGGCTCAGCAAGGCTCATCTGCCATCCTCCTGGGGTGCTGGTCTGCACCTTCTGAGAATGCCCAGCTGAGAAGTTTTCGTTCTGATAATTAATCAGCATTTCCCAAAGGGTAATTAAAAAGTTTTTGTTAAAATATGTCAGGTCTGCCATGTCTGCTGGATTGGACACACCTTGGAGGCATCAGTTTGCTGTATTGTGGATTACAAATGTGTCCACGTCAAAAGGCCAGAGCATGATGACTCTGCTTTGGCTCTCAATTTTGGCAAATGTGCCAGGTCCTGAGGAATCATACCTTGAAGAAGCAGATCCCTTCACTGCTTATACAATCTCAGGTAATGAGTGCTGTCCTCTGGGTGCCTGACATTAGCAGGGGTAATCCCACTTCTGCAGACTGAAAGAAAGTCCCCTCGTTCTAAGCCAAATGGCAAAGCAGCAGAAAGAAACGTGAGCTCCATGTTTCAGAGGTATCACGCTCCTCCCATCAAGTGTTGGGAAGAGTTACCCATACAAAATGGTTATTTCTCCCTGGTTCCTCTCTTAAGCACAGTTCACTACCAGATCCCTTCCAGCCTCCGACCAGTGGTCCAACATGAGGAACTAAGTACACCAAGTCACATTTTAATTTGCTGAACAAGGGTCTGTGTACATGAGAAAGCCATATCGCCTTTGGGAGGGCATGAAAACACAGCCAAAATACCTGTGTGGGTATTGCCGATTGGTAACTGCCCATGGACATGCCGCATACACCCCTCAGGGAGAAAACAAATCTAGCCAGTGACTGGGAAGAGCGATACCTTATATTTGCTATGGGTAAAACCAGGCATAGAGGGATTAGCAGCGTGATTGACAAGCCAGGAGGAATTCAACTGGCGACCGCTCTTTGTGTGGACACAACCTCGGAAGACAAACCTCTGGCCCCAGAGGTTTGCTTTTAATTTGCTGCTCTACAAGTGCAAACTGTTCAGTAGGGAACCTGCATTTCGGCTGAGAGCTCCCAACCCTCCTGCTCAAGGTGTGAGGCAGCAGGAGACTGAAAATCACGGTTGCAACGCAGTAACTGATTGAACTCCATCTGCTACAGCAATGGCTGTACTCTGTGCGGTACCACTCGGCTGCTGGGATATGCAGTTTCTCAAGGACAGCTGATGCAAAACTCATAGCTTGGGAAGCTGGTGGAGCTTAAGGAGTTCGTGCCAAAATGGCATGAGGGATCAGTGTTTTTCAGAAGAAATATTTTGAGGTGAGCCAGATTCTCCTTTAGCCAGCGTGATTTATCCCTCAGTATTTTCAAGTCTTGTCTAAACCAGGCTTCTCTCAGGAAGTTTTAATTTCCGGCACACATTTTCCTTCACAGGACGAGTAAGAGGAGGTGGGACGATCTCATGGTCAGCCCTGGGCTGAGCTACAGGGTACACTGAGTCAATTCATAGCTCAGGCCACAGACCCTGTCTGTGTGTAATTGTGCCACTTGGAGCAGAAATTCGAAGCAGATGGGGCACAAGCATGTTGGGCTTCTGTTGAATGTGTCAGAGGCCCCAACACAGGATTGACACTGGTGCACACCATAGGCACGTGCTCCGTGTACCAGAACCCGCTGCACTGCATGCTGCCATGCTCTTGTTCCCCTGCCATATGCTCTTCAATGCTGCTGCTGCTTGTGGGTAAACACCTGGGGGTTCGTTCAAGGTCAGCCAACGCTGTAGAAAAAAAACCTCGAGAAAAACGTCCGGAGCTCAGCTTGCCAGCATGGCTCTTTGTCTGCCTGGAGAGGTCATGCTGTGCATCATGAGGTTTGGGTCCAGCCTCCTCAGGTAGGCTCGGTGCCCGTGTTCAAGCTGCTCAAGATGCTCAGCTAAGATGGACACAGAGGGAAGTTTTCCTTGTACAAACAAGCCAGCTTTTAGGAAAAGTTTTCATCAACTTTCAGGAGAAGTTGTGATTTATGCTTGTAGAACTTCATAGATTATTTTTGGACCAGCCACGAGGTAATCCTGTGACTCCCAGCACTGACACAGCCCCACACACTTCAGCAGTCATGTGGCCGACAAGACACAGTTTGGCGGACGACCCCCTCCCCCCCCAGACTCTGGTGGGAAGAGTGAGCCTGTGACAGCCCCCCCAGCTCAGTAAGAGCAAGATTTCGATCCCCAAAATAGCATTCCCCGCTCACCAGCGGTGTGGGGCTGCTGTGCCAGGGTGTGCTGAGCCAGCACATGCAGTGCTCAAGACCATAAAACCAGTCGTCAAAGTCTTCAGGGCACTGCTGTCCCTGGGGGGTCCTGGGAGCCCGCAGGGGTCTTGCCGCTGATGTCCCCATCAGCTGAGGCACGGTCTGTGAGAGCCCTGCAGGAACGGCAGCCCCTGAGCTCCCACGTCCTTCCCTGGGACTACATGTGGTCTGGCACTGAGTGGTTTTATTTCTGATGTCCCAGAGATAGATCTGGGGGAGCGAGGGAAAAGAGCATGGGTATCTATAGTTCTAGCAAGAATTGATCAATATGAAGAATAAGAAAAGTAATCAATGGATCCCATTTTACAAACCTCAGGTCAAGAGGGTGCGAGTGCATTAAATCTGCAGTCTCATAACACTGCCTCGCCTTTCCTCCACCAGGTCATGTAGGATGTTTCAGAGACAATGGCACACATACATCCTTTTGAACCCCGAGCAGGGGTTCCTGCTGCCTGGAGACACCTTACAGGTCTGAGGATGCCCATGGCACACTTTCTTGGAGCTTCTCCAGGAGTGCTAAGAGCTTGTGCAACACCGGTCATCTCCAGGTACTACTGGGCACCACCATCTGGACTGAGACAGTCTCCTACAGAAACTTTTTCATCAGTTTGCATGGCAGATCCCATCTGGGACAGGGAAACTTCCTACTCTAAGGGCTTGGTTTTAATTTTTGTAAAGCAGCTCTTTGATTTATTTGCCGACTTAAAGTTTTTTAAGGATCCTGAGGCAAATCCTGCCTCGGATGGTGGATCCTGGTATTGCAGATGAAGCAAATAACCAGTAAAATGACATGTACCAGGTTTTCCACACATCATTATGGAGGAAGGCATGTGCCCAGAATAGATTTAAAATATACAGAAGCAGAAAAATGCAGAAGTAATGAACATTTTAAAGCAGAGAATATGCCTGTTTAGTAGATATTTCTTCTTGTGTAAAGAAAAAGCAGTATTATTCTGAATATACCCTTTCAGAGTGATTTTCTAGTATTAACATTTCGGGTTTTAAATAAGTGTCAACTGTATTGTTGATATATATAATATGATCTGTATATTGGTATATTGATCTATTGTATCGATATAATAAAAATATTTAGTTGAAAAGCAGAACAAATCAATCCTGTGCTCATCAGCCACAAATTCAGTTCTAACTGAACTACCAGCTTAGTCACTGTTTTTAATTCTCGTTTTCCACTGCCTCTTCTTATACGAGATAAATGTTTTATTTACTTATTTTCATGATAAACTTAGGCAGAACTTCATTCAGCTTTAGCACAATGGCGAGAGAGGACGGGGGCAGCTGTGTAGGATGGAAAAGTGGAGCCAAGGCCTTGATGGGGGGAAAGGGGTTCGTGCAGGGAGCTGAGCTCTGGCAGGAGCAAGGAAAAGGGGAAATTCAGCAAGATCCCCATGCACCTGTCCGGGACACTATCTGCTGGCAGGATGGCTTGTGCAAAGTGTGCGCGCGGCTACTTGCTGCTCCAGGAAAAAGTTATTTTCTGTATGACAGCCACCACCTCCATGTCTGCCACAGTTATTTTGGGCAAGGTTGGGTGGACTGGTATGGAGACAAGCGGCTTTGAAATCCTCCGCTGCGCTTTATAAGGAAGGATCCCAGGTATGCAGGATGCAGGAGGAGGGCTGAGGCGCAGGCAAGAGGGAAGGAAGCACTGGGAACATGGCGGCTGGAGCTTTTTAGGATAAAAGCAGGGGACAAGGACAAAGCGAGGGGACAGCAAAGCGCTGAAGACAGACTGCTACAGTGCTGAATATTTCAAGTGGTTAGAATAACCATTCACATCTCAGAAATGCTGAGGTTTATTTAATATGTTATTTTTTTGCCTTCTTGCCCCTAGCCCTGGAGAGGAAAGAGCAGCAGCACTTTGCATGCCCAGAGGAGAGCAAGGGGCTCTCCTCCCATGCCGACGCTGTGTGGCATGCCCAGAAATCCAGACCTCCCCTCTCCCCTCTGCAGAAGAAATGTGTTACCAGAGCTTTGCCTGCAGCAATTGCACTTCACCAGCTCCTGCACCCGCAGGCACCAGCCAGGACGCGGTGCAGATTTTTGTCTGCCCTTGGGATGCACTGAGCTGAAAGCACCCAAGGATTGCTTTTGCTGTGTTATTACATTCTGCTGTTGCAATAAAAATCAAACCATTGAGCAAAATGCTCCCAATAGGAAACACTAAGATCTGCAAATGGAAAACACAGGAAAGGTTTTTGTTACTGTGCCAGCCCGGTACACACTGATAAACAATGAAACATGGTGTCTTCTGCTGCAGCTTTCATAAATGCAGACTGCTAGGGCAGACTCGCTGCTGGTGGAGGCAGAGGATGGTCTACGTGGCTCTTTGGTTGGACCCGGAGGGTGGACTGTGCGCTCCTCACTGCACCAAAAGGAAAGAGAAGGCAAAGCATGAGTCCTGACTCATACCTGCACAGAGCACATACACACTAAAAACGACTATCCAAAATTTTCAGACGCTATTCAAGCAGGGGAAAAGCAAAGGAAGGTGGAGGGATTTCTCACCTGCTGGGAAAAATGAGACCATAATTGCAAAGACACCATATCCTCTGCTTTCCCCAATCCAGGTCTTGAGTTCCCAGCACAAAACACACCACGTTATTCTATTATGATTTGAACAAAATCATACGGAGCAGCGCGGCCACATGGGCTGGCCATGGAGACCCAAGGCTTTTGGGCTCGTGAAGGGAAAATGCTGGCTGCCTCCCTGTGCCCACCTGGCACGGAGCAGGGCTCAAGCACCCCAAAATCAATGCAGCTCTGGCAGGAGCCCCGGCAGAGTGGTTGGCAAGGAGCTGGGGATGGAGCCCCGGGTGCCCGCCAGTGCTTTTCCCGAGGCGAGGAAGGAGTCGGTTGCAGGCAGCAGGAAGGCGAGCAGGGAGGGATAAAAAGGAAGAAACCCCAGGACCAGAGGTCACAGCTGATGGCCGTGCCCAGGGTGTGCACCCTGGCTGCTTCTGGTCCGGAAACGCCGGCGGGAGGCCCAGCAAAGGCGGGCCACGCGGAGAGAAAAGCAGCCTCAGAGCATGTCTGAGGTCATGACACTCGACCTTTTCATTTCTTTTCCTCTTTGAAACCTGATTACGTCTATTTTTAGGCCCGTGCTTGGGGAAGGAGGGGGGGCAGGGGTAGCCTGACCCTGCGCGACAGCACAGCTCTGCTGCTTTCCCTCCCCATGTGTGTCCCTGTTGGCACATCGCAGCAACGGCCCCACGCGCCCGTGCACACTCCGAGTCCCTGAGCAAGCTGGGTTTGGTACCGGAGTGCTTCCACCACCCCAAATCCCCTGCAGACCGATGTCTGCCCCATCCACTCGGCATGTGCTAGGAGAAGGAGCATGTGCCACAGCTGGTTCGGACAGGGAGCAGCGCTCAGCCGTGAGCAGCTTCCAAGGGGATTCACTCTGGGTGGCGGGGGGAAAGACAAGGCTTGGTGCAAAGGAGTGCGGCCACTTCCAGATGTTTGTTCTATATTGAGATAACCCTGTGTGCACTGCTGGTGAGCAAGGGACTGCTGGGAAGGTACCGGAGCAGCGAAGGGACTTGGGGATGTCAGAGGCAAAACACAGAAGTCATTGATTTAGAGACTGATTATTGCAAACCAACATAGGCTCTGGGTTTTTTCCATTAAGACAGGCAAAATCACGCTTGCAGAAACAAGGAAAAGGAGGAGAAATAATCATGGGTGGTGATAGCAAAGCTGGCCTCCAAAACAACACCCCCTTCACCAAGCATAATGTCTATTTTACTTTACCATTTTAGCTTAGCTGAGCAATAAGAAAATAACAGAAAAACCCCATAACCTTCTGGCAGACTGTTTTGCCAGGCAGACACCAGTTTTCTCCCACTCCAGCTACCTGACTGCCAGGAGCACAAAGGGGGAAAGCTGGGAGCTGAGCAGGACCTGTCAGCATGGGGGTGTCCCCAGGCAGGGCTGGGCTCTCCTTCCTTCCCCGGGGGGCAGCAGCGGGGGCTGCCAGCACCTGGTGAGTGGGTGTTACTTCACCCAGTATGAGTTTTGCATCCTGCCCATACCACAGCTCTGGCCAAAAGCAAGCGGGGACCAGCGCCAGTGGGAATGAGGGGTGGGGGCTCTCCAGCGCTTTGCACTGTTTTATACATTGGTGTTTTGAAAAAAATAATGCTGAAGGCCACTTTGGTGACAGTGGCTGGGAGAGGAGGGACTTGGATCCCCAGGAATTGGTCCCTGTGACCATCAGCATGCAGCTTTTCAGGGGGACACAAGATCATGCTGTAAAGGGACCCTTCAAAACCCAAGAAAGTGCTGCTTGTCCTTGCTGGCATGGCAGAACCTCTCTTTCTCCCTCTCTTTGTTTTAAAGCAAAGGTTATGCTGTCCACCCAAAGCCTGACTTGTTCCACATCACCCATGCAGCAGCATCTCACAAACACATTCAACAAAAAAAAATATTGGGACTCTGTATGCTAATATGATATTTACATGTTATTTCATATACCTAACACACACACACAGAGCTTTCTGCTTTGTGGTTTTTTTTTTTTTTTTTTTGGTTTTTTTTTTTTTTTGTTTGGTTTTTTTTTTTTTTTTTAAAGGCCCAGGGTATGGTCAACCAATTCTCTTGGCTGCTTAGCAACAGGCAATTGAGACTGCTTATCAATTCTCAGTTTATAATAACCTGAGGCAGACCTAGATTTTTGTTTTCCCTTGAGCTTTTGTCTTCCCTTCCCTCTATAATAAATACCAGAAATGTAGGGGCAGCATGTGTCAGAAATCCCCCAGTGGAATATCTTTCATCGTGCTGGCGGGGCTGCTCCTCTGGCAGGACAGAGCTTCAGGTCTCACACACCCTCCTCCCCTTTGTTAAAACATTTGAGAGATTCATTCTGCATTAGACCACACCTCGCAGTAGATTTATCTTTAAAATACATAAGTTAAAAATAGACATTTTCTATTTTGTATTAAAAAGAAGACCCGAAGAGTTCACCTGGACAGACAGACTGAACGCAACCCTCAAGATATACAAATAACTTGGGTATTTCTGTCTTTGAATGTGCTATAGAAAAGACAGAATATAATTCATTTTGCTGGCTAACGGAGCCCTTAACAGCGTGTCCTGCACTGCAGCTTAAGGGGCTGGAGCCGAGGCCCGGCTGTGCTCCCAGAGGGATGTGGTGGTGGCAGTGCACGAAGGTGTTAGGAGCACGGTGCTGTGCCCCGGCGAGTGCTGGGGAGCTGCTGCCTCGTGTTCGAGGAGGGCAGCACGTGGTGATGATGGAGAGGTGGGGTATTCAGCCTGTCCTAAGAGGTGCCTGATGGGCAGTGGAGAAGTGTGGCGGGGTCTTTATGGCCAGGCTTTGCTGCTGCAGCACGCTTTCTCTGAAACCCTTTTGTCCTCCACTGGTAGCACCTTAGGGATGCTGCTTGCTGACTATTACTGCCCTTACTCAGGAAGGAAAAGCAACCTGTAAGGCCTGGAGATAACGTAAACCTATGGAGATAAAGTGTGAGTGAATGGGGGGAGCCTCCTTACCCGCCCCCCGCCCCACGAGCAGCCCTGTCCCCAGAGCTTGGGGCAGCCTCAGGCTGGTGGGGACTGTGTGGTCTTTTCAGGTGTGACCCCTCCATATCGGGATGACTACAATTCTCATAGTTATCCTGTACCAAATCTAAGCATTTCCATTATAAGAAACATTTCCAGGAGACTGACACGTTTTTTACAAGTGGTGAGCAGGAGGAGCCCGGCCACCCCACATGCCCTGGATCACCCTAGGAAGGGATCGGCATCCCTGGCGCTGGTCCACAGCCCTCAGCTTCCTCAGGGCTGCAAGCTCTCCCGCTCACACAGCGTGGTGCAAAGCTTCCTGCCAGAAGCTGCCCGCAGCCGTGCTGTGCTCCCTGCCTGCAGTGGCCCTTGCCCCATCTCCAGGCAGCCTCCACCTCTCCTGGCACAGACGACACGCATTTTCCCCCATGTGGGGAGCCCCGGCTCTGGGCGACAGGTTTCACAGCAGCCAGCCCCTCACCCCACCAAGACATACCTGCTCACTGCAGGTCCCCGTGCTCCCCAGGCATTGCTGGCCCATGACCCTCAGCAGCAGCAGGTGTAACATCAGATGTAGCATCCTAATTGCAGGTGACCAATGTGATCAGCAAGCAGCACCATCCCTCACTGCCAGGCTGTCTGTCTGAAGGGCACCTGCAAACAAACCGCTGCAGGGACAACTGAAACACTCTCCTTTTCCTGAGGTATCTACAAGTCCTGCAGACAGACTCTGATCCTTACCTGATCTCTATCGTATGTACATCACAGGACCAAGTGCTGTTTCTCCCCGGAGCTCATGACCTGAATGATGGTCAGAAACCGCCGGCAATGCCTTTGCTTTCTTGATCTTTCTGTGCAGATCAACGTGTCCTTCAGATGCTAGTTCATGCTGTTCCTGGAGGTGGCAGAGATGATGGAGACTGGGAAATCCAATAATATGCATGAATCTCCTCCCACAAGGACCAGCCTGAAGGATCCCCTTCCCCTTGCAGTAAGAATGGAGGTGGTGCCAGGGAAGGAGGACTGGGGGTCCCCACGGTCCCAGCGCAGCCTGTGTACTCACAGCCCTGCCCTCCGGCTCTGGGCTGGAGCCTGCTGAACTGTTTTGAGCTGCTGTGTCACATAATACCATCACTCATCTTCTGTTTGCTGGAAATTTAGCACAGGATCCAGCTATTTAAAAATCAGAAGGTCTGGAAATGAATCATAGGCAGGGTATACATGGGGACTGGCCTAGGTGTTCACTTAACCCAAGGGCCCTGTTGCCCCGTCAGAGACTGCTCAGCAGCTCTCCTCACCTTGAGCGATAGGAGGATGCTGCATGCATGCATTGCCCCAGTTGCGTGGCTTTGTAAGGTATGATTAGCAAATACACACATATTCACACATGCCTAGAATATAAAGGCATATCTGGAAAACGTGTGTGTGTGGAAAAGCAGTACTTTGGATGCTCCACTTGGTCTAAAACTGATGTTTTTATCTCAGAATGGGTTAATAAATTAGTCACAAGTAAAGCAAGTACAGGAACTATCATTAACAGGACATTTACCATCCCAGGAGGTGATAAGTGCCCCTATTCAAAGGGCAGGAGCCTTTCTAAAGCCGGAAGGGACAGAATTGTGGCCAGGAAGATTAAAAACTCCTTCCCAATTTAAAAAGATGCACATGGGAGGTGGTGGTGGGGGTTGTCTTGCATCATACCAATGTCAAATATGAATCTGGCTTATCAAAGAAAATACGGGTCCAGAAATCCAGAGCTTCTCCCACCAAATCCACCTAAGCAAGTTAAGCAGGAACCACACCAGCATTACCTCTAGCGGCTCAGGGTGTCCCCCTGGCTGCTGGGGGAGGCTGCACCCTGCCACTGACCCAGCCCTCCTGCCTTTGCATCGATGAAGACGGCGGTTGATCAGCTCCCCTCAAGCCTGCAATACAGCGTCACCAGTCGCTCACCCTCCAGGTCACACGTGTCACTGGGAAAGGAGTGGGTGCTAGCACGTACCAGCAAGGCTGCAGCTAAGCTGGTTTTGGAGGTATCAGCAAGCAAATACCCAGAGCAGAAACAAAGGGAAAGGGCTAGGTTCAGTGTCGACTATTGTGAACTCTTCTGCCACGGAAGCAGCACATCACTGGGAATGCAAGTGGGCAGCACCTTTCTCCAAGAGGAACCCTGCAGGAAAGCCACATCTCCGTGTGGTGAAAATGCAGAGTCAAGTGACTGCCAAGGTTTCCAACACCAGTTCCTGCCTTCACAGAGGAGTTCACCAGTGTGAAGTTTGTGGTATGGTATTCTCTTCTGAACCTTCTTACAGTGGGAGGGAAAAGTCACATTGCTTTTGTTGAAAGTTCAGTTATAATTGTGTTGAAAACTGTACCAACCTATCTTCTCCCTACATACCTCTCCCTGTGCTCTGCCCCCCGTTAGGGAAGTAAAATTACAGGAGAAAGCAAGCTCTACCCTTCAAAATAAGAAGTTTAGGAAAAAAAAATTTTTTTCACAAAATCTGTGCATTTGACCTGTTCATAGCAGGAATTAAAAATCTACAAAAAGAAATCCAGGACATTTGGTGCACCATTGTTTGAACAGCGATTTCTGGATGCAAAGCATCCAACAGGGATTACAGAAACACTGAACTCCAATGCAAACCTTTAGGAATGGTGAAATATTTTAAAACACATCAGCTACGGTGTAAATCAGAAACAGCTTCACTGAAGCCACACAAGGGCTTGTCATCACAGAAGTGATAGCATTATAAGTGTACATTTAACTTATAGTAAGTCTGGTGTAATTCTCCACTGGGAACTCACTTCTGGAACAGTTAATATACTTTTTGAAGTTTACTTATGGCTAAGAAATATTTCAGGAATATTTAAGAAATTTAAGGAAGTACAACCACCAAAAAGAAAATTAAATACTGGAACAAGTATCCACACAAGAGGTTACACTATTTTAACCACCCTGAACTCAACTCTGGCTCTCAGACTGGTGACATTTTCCCAGATACACCCTTCCCATAGACCCTTGTACCTTTGTGCAACTGTACCTCTGGTGCATGAGGTGGAATGAGATCCTTTCCCAGAGCGAGGATGCAGCACTGGCATCTCCATAATTAAGCTGTTTCTTTGAGGAAAACAGGTTTGCTTTAAAAAAAAAAAAAAAAAAAAAAAAAAAAAAAAATCAATCAGCAACAACTACAAAGTCCAAACCAGAATAACATCGACGATAGAAGAAATGTAATTGGGAGTGCAAACTGCTGAGAAAATGGCTCTACTGTACAAGAAAATTATCCATAGTGTTGCTGTGTAATTTGTGGGTTAAACTATTTACTATGCTCACACACATGGTGATATATTAAAATTCTTGTTGGCAAAATGTCCATTCAAAATTAAATGATGCTTTAGCCTCACCACCAGGATTTTTCTCATACCAAGTCATGTTTGTAATAAACTTTATTAAATGTGATAAAATATTACACAGTTCAAACAGAGAAACCCAACAGGGAAATCATGTCCATTTCTGTTAAACTATGTAGCAGAGCTTTGTTGCTGGCATTAGGAGAACAGCTCCGAGCTTCGCTAGAGATACGTTCTAGAAAATCTCCATAGTTCTTAATGAATAATTGAAGACAATATATAACCGAGACGCTCGTTTGCTACCTCCAGAGTTGGATCCTAGAGGACCATTAAATTAATTTTTAATAACGTATGCTATGGTTAAAGTTATGGGACACAAAATTTCACTCTAAATAGCTTCATCATATAAAGAATAATCCCAAGGTTATAACCTGGGTAGCAGGAGGTTTACAATGAGTAATAAAGCAGAAAGGGAAACATTAGAAGAGCTTGCAGCTACTCCAATTTGTTCTTCACATATCATTTGTTTATGCTTCTTACCTAAAGACATATTCCATGACTTTAACAGCGCGCCATGACAATAATGCTCAAATTCTCCAGCGTAGTTCTCCTCACTTACATGGTCACTTTTTTCCCCCCCAGAAGCTCGGAATTGTGCAGGCCTTTCAAGTGTGCAGGGTCCGTGCAAGATCCTATCCCTTTTCGTTATTTATCATATGTGGTCAGTGAGGAGGCAATTTCTGCCAGTGCCTCAGGGTGATGCTGAAAAATGTTCACAAATTCATTATACAAGAAGAATTCAGTATAATAAGTTATCTGCAAAATAAATTTGTACAGAACAAAGTAATCATTAGGAAATTCAGGCCATTTTAAGTAATTGCTGACTGCACCTAGGCTTCCATTAATTGCTGCATAATTGTG
This sequence comes from Fregata magnificens, assembly GCA_013389945.1. Classification (NCBI taxonomy): domain Eukaryota; kingdom Metazoa; phylum Chordata; class Aves; order Suliformes; family Fregatidae; genus Fregata; species Fregata magnificens. The sequence goes on from WAAD01029800.1 coordinate 131,954, forward strand.
TTTCACCTAATATTAACTCTGTCCTCAAGAAAGGCTGGTTTATCTTTGGAATAAGTGAACATAATAAAAGACGGTAACAATGAAAGAATGACAAAACCAGCACAAATCTGAAATGAAAAAAGAACAGAGGAGTTACCAAATATCCCATGCCATGGATGACTCAGTATTTGTATAGAATCTCTATAGACTACCACCAAGACAAGCAGCATGCTAGAATATATTTGAATGCAGGTAGCATAAAGTACATTTTCTAACACTATGATGGAACATGAGGGTTTAAGACAGAGTGATAGCCTGTACCCAGCAAAGCTTTTATTTCATCAGAAGCAGTTTTGGAAATCCTGGTTTGTAACTTCTTGACAAACTCTTTGTCACCATCGCAGCCAATGGTCCATGTTCAGTCAAGGTGGAAAAGCCTTTGCCCAACGGCACTAGTGCTTGAGATGACAAATGGAGGAGAGGAAGGAGGAAGACAGAGATATGCTCAACACTCAATCCCTTTGCGCTCTCTTCTTGACCACTTTTGAACACAGACATTTAGAACAAACTGGTCTACTGTCTGTACCTACCAAGAATAACCTGATGAAGGAGAAATTCAGGACGCACATACCTAGCCAGAACAGCAGTCCTTTTCTCCGAAGCAAACTGCCAGTCCCAACCAGCTATGCAGACACACTACACTCGCTATACAGCCTTATACAGCTTTACTTGGATGAGAGAGCATCTTTTCACAAGTGATTTTTCAAATTAAGACACAATTAAGTTTCAAGGCTTCTAAGAGAGACCAGTGAGCTGAGAAGGTGTGTTAAGACTTGTTGAAGACATCTGAAGATACCTGCAAAGGCAGTAAGGTCTCCATGGCTTTCAAAGGGCTGCCACCCAGATAGTGATATGCTACTAAATTATACCTACAAATCTCAGCTGGCACCTGCTCTTAAGATCAGTGTTGGCCGTGATCTTAGGCCACCTGCATTAGCATGGAAGTGGGCAAAAACTGTAAGTGCCAAGCTGCAGCAACCCTAAACCTTGTTGTTCCTTTTCCTCATTTTTAGACCAGAACATAAAATTGTAGATGAAACATGGTTCTTGCCAGAAGATTACAGTTATGGTTTCCATACTCAGCAAAGATAGAAAGAACCATACAGTACCAAGTACCTATACTATATATGTATTATATATTACTTTTATATATATATATATAAAAACTTTCTTTTTTTAAGTCCTGATCTTGGCCAGGAGGGGTTCAGACCTGCAGGGTCTTTTGTCCCACCCACTTCTCACCATCTCAAAATCAAGACAGGGGATCTTGGTCTTCAGCACAGATTTCTGTCTAAAACCAGAATGCATGTACATCCTCCAATTTACAGCACAGTTTGTTTTCCCTCCAAAGTCTGTCATACCAGGACTGCAAAGATCTGAGCAGTGAAAAAACATTTGCAATCATAGACACTTTTAAACTCTGATTCATTAATTAGATTTTTTTGGCAGTAATACAGAGTGCAAGAGACCCAGCTATTCCAGGCATCATACAAATACGGACCAAGACAAGATTCCCTGTTGCTAAAACCTTTGTGAACCGGTTAGTCACATTTAGATTAACACTCTGTGACCTTTGGAGAAAGGTCTCAGGCTGAGAGATTGAACAGAGAGGAATGTACATCTGATCATGCAATACACCAACGGCCCTGTGTTTAAATATCACCTGGCTAGAGGGATTGTCCATTTTGAAGACAGCAGGATCATCCTCCAGGAATCTTCCCTTATTTGAAATGTGCAAAACTGCACCAGAGAATTTACTCATAACACCATGAGCTGTTACTCTCTCAACACTGCTACAAAACCAGGTAGCAGTTTCAGAAAGACCATTCCTCATTTTTGTTTCTGTGGAGGTTTTCTTTGTTTGCTTCGTTGGTTTGGTTTTGGGTTTCTTGTGCTTTTTCTTTTTTTTTAAAATGAGCTGGGCTCCTCAGGCCACCCCACCAGAGAGGTTGCTGCAGTCGGATGGGGGGCTGCGTTGGCAGTCCTGATGAAGTCAGCATTGACTCACCCTTGGTAGCTCTGCTTCTCCAAGCCAATGTCACCTTTGCAGATCCCTGCTAGCAGGGTGAGCCCCAAATCATGTGGACACTGTACAATACTGCCCTGGCTGCAGATCGGTGACAGAAATCAAATTAAATTTAGATGTAGTGCTCCTTGTTAAGTACTTTCTAGTAATTTTAATTAAGTGCGAAATTGAGGGATTTGCGTTTACTCTTAATTTTTTTTTTTTTTTTGAGCATTGTGTGATTGTGTAGAAGTTACAGCTCTATCTCGACAGACTGTCTGAAATCCATGCAAGCTGAAAACAGGAGTTACCCATGCCTTTGGATTGTAACACAAGGAGGATTCAAAAACTCAGTCTGCAACTATGACCCACTGACGCAATGAACTTGAAACATCACATTAAAAAAACCAACCCAGAATGAGAGGTTCCCAGGAGCATGACAAAGCGATGGGTAAAATAACGTGTGGGTTGGACAAAGCACTATCAAGGAAACGCCTTGATCTTGAACTGTGGCCGCCAGATCACAGAGCAGTCCTGAGGGAGGACATCAGGTTCTCATCTGATTGCTGCTTTTAGTAAATGGTCCCAGAATATCCCATTACAGAGAGAGGGCGTACACAGCTACCACAGGCATTAGCTGACTGCTCAACTATGCCCCTGCAACATATAAAAATCAAATGACAAAGCAGATGATTAAAGAGAAACAATCAAAAAGAAATTAACGCTGACTGGTATCTTAAGCTCCATCAAATTGCCTTTTGTTCTCCTGAGCAGCTAGGTAGGGATGTTGGAACTAAATTAAGAAGAAAATTATAACCCTGCTCTTTTTTATCTAACCTCAATGTTAAACACCATTTCATGTTGTTGTTGGAGTAATTACATTTGGCACAAACTTTGGCCACTCTCACTTTTCTGAAATCTCATTCCCTGTTAAAATCTAAGAAATGTTTACAAAGAGGTTAAGCAGCTCAATTTAAGGCATATTTGGGGGGTCTGTAGTTAGCACAGTCCACAGCATAGATGGGGCCAATTTAAACCTGTGTTCTTTTGGTAAACATGTTAGGAAAAGCAAAAGAGTTAAAAAAAAAATTTAAACTTGCTAAAATATGGAGCCACACAATAGCCAAAAGCTATGGAAATAGAAGACCACAGAAAAGACACTTTCAGAATATAAAAGCTGGCAAGAAAATATTAAATTTCAGCTCTACTAAATAAAATATCTTCAAAAGCTTTTTTGTTTTAAAGACATCACTGAGATCATAATCAATCAGTCTGGCTACTTAGACACACAGCGCCCCATCGGAGGATTTAGCAAAAATGAAGCACTAAATTATTCAGCATTTAAGCAATCGTGTGAGGAATATGTAGCTGAAAAGGACAAACTGCAACACAAGATTATTTTTCTGTTACTTCAGTATATACTGTAGTTTTAACAGGGCCTTCCACAGAGATATCTAAACATTTTTTCCATGCACAGGGTTGAGACCCCAGCTTTTAATCTCGTATTTTTAAGTCAAATTATTCTAGTATTTACATGCAACAGAAAAGCATGATCTCCATCTCTGAACTTTTTAAATTAACATTGTTATTGTATTTACAGCTATGTTTTCTCTTTCCCAGCTAGGCTGCCTTTTTTTTTTTTTTTTTTTTTAAACTGCCCTGCTCCGTTACAAATCTGTATACTGTTAAGCTTATCAAGAAATACTAGGAAAGTCTCATCTTTGGATACATGTACTACACACATACAGTACATGCATATGTCGAAAGAATCACAGAGATAACCCTGTTCAGACAAACACTATATATTCTCAGAAAAACAATTCTAAATTAATAAGCTTTAAAATTTCACAGTTTCCTTGGAAAGTTTTTTTAGATGTAATGTACACAAACTAGATGAGATTTATGTTCTCCATGAAAAGTTCTGATGAATTTTGGATACGCTTTGATACATCAGCTCTAATCTTCTGGAAGATTTTTCCCTTTTTAAGTCTTTCTCAAGGTTCATTTTCAACATTTTGAATGTGTTACAAAACATGGATACAAGCCCATTAGTCCCTGAGACTGTATCACAGCAGTTAATAGCCAAAAGAACAATGACAAAATGGGCATTATTTCACACAATTTCATACAATTTTCATATATAGCTCTAAGAATAAAAATCACATATCAAGCTGTTAAAACACAGGCAAGAGCCCATAACACTGGAATTCATACTGAACTGATACTGTAAAACGTTATGCCGACATCTGACAAAATGGAAGTTGCTGTTTGCCAATGCATGCATCTCAAGGTCACAGTATTAAACAGCACCAAAATAACTCATTAAGGTGATAAATTTTGTCTTCAGTCCCCATCTCTTTTATTCTAGCATTGAATCTAGCATTGAATTTCCTTCTGGCAGCTGCACTAAAATACTAAACCATTCTCACAGGCTGAATTACACGATCTGGGCATCACGGTTTATTGACTCATGACGGATGACCAGCACACGTTTCAAGTCTTTGATCACTGGTAGAGATTCTTACTTATCTTTCAAGGTAAGTTTGTTGCAAGTTTCTAAAAAGGAGGAGAAAAACTCAAATCTAAGCCAAACAATAATGATTAAAACAGCAAAGCATCAACTCCACCTAATTTAATATTAGGATTTGTTTTTAAAGAGAACACTTTTCGAAACTTCATACTAAGCATGTTTTTGGTTGTTGGCCACAGAGCAAGCAGGAATTCTGTACTGAATAAAACTACAGTAGATGTTAATATTCATTCAAATCTATTTCCACAATGAGCTGACAGCACAATCTGTTGAAGAGAATTTGAGGTGTTCTGCACAGTTTAAGAAGACAAAAGTTTCAAATCATTGTCCATTTCTACCCTGCCATTGTGACAAAAGGCTTTCAGAGTTCTAAACCTTTTTCTTCACCTCATTAAAATGTCAGAAAACAAAATATAATTCTGACAGATTTAACCCATACACATCTACCTAAATGGACAATTCTCTGTTACTTTTGGGACAGTCTTCAAAATAAGTCAAACTTGTCAAAATAAATACCTACAAAATGCACATTAATTTTCATCCTTTTGGTTTTTTCCACTGCTTTTCTAAATATGTTAAAAAATGTTGGGAGGCCCAGATGTTTGTAAAGTCAGCTCGACCATCCTGCAGTTAAACCAACTTACAGAAAGTGCACTACAAAATAACTCTGTTAAGACCCAGACCTTACCATGCTGAATTACTGACCTATATGCAACCTTAATTTTTGTATTGCTCAACTTTTCAGCAGTTTTAGAGATTCTGACATGCATCTTCTTCAGAACTCAGGAGAACAAAACCCACAACCTAACAGAAAAGGGAAGGACCACCCCCACAGCACCTGAGCTGACCACCTCTCTGGTACGATAGCAGCAGGACTGGAACTCTTCAGCTTATTGCACAGACCCGAGACCCCAGCCTGGAGGTATCCCTCAGAAAAGCAGGCTGCCATGCCACCCTTTCCGGGCTGACACATTTTGCCAGAGGATTTTGGCTACTTCCCCTTAGAAAGAACAGTGAGAATCTTCACATCTATCTCAGTCTGGAAATGTTTAACAGCAACTCCCACATTTAAACTCTGTCCCGTTCCCTCTTGCCTGCCCTTGCCTACTCCAATCCCTATTCTAGGTCAGGGTCTCCACTGACTCATTTTACTTGCAGGAACATCCCATGCTCTATTTCATAAAGGCTCTTTACAGCTTATGTCTCCTCCTCCAGCCAGTTCTAGTTGTCTTTACACCACAAAGAGAAGGTGCCTAGGTCTAGTCACTGCTTTCTGTGACATTAGCATCAGTCCTCACAGAATCATGTCAGGCTCTTGATTTGAGTCTACTCACCTTCCCTCAGACTTTTTTTTTTTTTTTTTACCTCCTCTACAGTCAAACTGGACAGCTGCTTCTTGCCTGAAGACCTGTAACGGGTCATTCAATTCAAGCAAGCAAGCAAAAAAATTTACTACACTCAGCTTTTATTCCTGAAGACACCCTACTTTCAAAGAGCTGTTACAGGAAATATTGCCAGGCTACAACTGACAGATTAGTTCACTTGTTTACCACAACTGGGACATGGACAGTATCATCAATGCTAGATGGAGCGAGGGGAAGTAACATGCAATGGAAGTTAACTACTTAGAAGAAACTATCAACTGATCTTCAGAACCTATACAGGAATTGCTAGTAATTTGGCTGAATTAAAGGCCTGAGAAAGTCACAGCTTCTGTCTTGATGTTTTAAACCAGACATGTTTGAGATCACTGTGGGGGTTTTTTTGTTTTAAGTTTGGCAACATAATAAACCACTTGACACTGAGCCTTTCAACAGGAGAAAACAGAGAACCACAGCATTTCCCTGCTCAATACAAATATAAATACAAGGCAAGTAAGCATTTGACAACTCTTTTTTTTTTTTTTTGCCAGTTGTTATAGGTGAATTCAAGTCCAGAAATCAAGTCCAGAAACCTTAAGCAGTTGGTTCTTCTCAAACAATATTTTGCAAAGTAGTAACCCAAATACAAAATGCATCTTGGCAGGTATTATAATGAAAAAGTGTTGACATACATTCACACTTCATTTCATTTTTTTCAAGGAATAAAGTAAAGTAAGTAAAGATCCACACGCAAACTCCTTGCTCTCACTGAGAAGTACTTACTCTTGCAGACAATCCCACACAAATCAGTGCTTCTTTTCCTTAGATGTCACATTAAACTACTCAGGTTTTAAGTGTTGTGAATGGAATTTGCAATCTGTTATAGTGTACGTAAAGAGGATTGTCTGTTTTTATGGAGCAAATGCTGGAAAACAAAGAGAATGACATCTCCTTTAAAGTAACTGCAGATAGTACAACTGGCAGATTTTGAAATTCTAAGGCAACAATATTGGACCAGCATATGAAACTCTGCTGTAGAGACCAAGTTAACGTACTGCTTTCTTCTACAATGTAAGAATACTCTGATGGTTTTTCCTGTCTTTTTTTTTTTTAATTCAGTAATAGGTAGCAATATGAAATGCCAATATTGCCACCAGATAACTTACGTACTCAACTTCTGCATTCAATGAATCCCTTAACATGTAATGTCTGGTTTGAGTAATACACTCCTTATTTAAGATGATCTATCTGGCAATATATTAAAAATACACATGCACATTTTTGCAGACTTGCAATTTAATGTATTTTCATAATTCACTACAAAAATGCGGTTTCACAACTGCTACCATACACTGGGACTTCTACAGTAGTACGGAGAATGTACAGATGTCTTTCCCACTGCGCATTGTGCAAATTGTCTAGGACTCCAATCCTTTTTGAGCAGCAGTTAGAACAAAATTTGTGGCTTGAATACTGATATCAAAATACAGATTTAAATAATTTACTCTTAAAAACATTCATATTTATAGCCTCTTACAGAAAATAAACAATTCATCTGATTATCAGATATGTCCTCAGTTTTTCCAGTTCCAAGGTATACACAGGTCTCCATCCTGCAGCACAGAGTAGAAATGCGAAATGCAAAGGTGCATGCCTTGTAGGTACGGCAATGATTCTTCTAGCAGTCGCTTACAACAATCTATCATCTGTGCACTGGAAACACTGGGTTCCTTATACAGCCGATCCAAAGAAAATCTTTCAGTGGAAGTATCGATTAGCTCTTTTTCTGTAATCATCATCCTAGAAAAGGAAGACAACATACAGTGACAAAATTAGAACTCAATCTCTTAAAAAAAACCCCTATAGTACAGCTGAGATTTTTGTGCAGGTTGATACCCATGTCTACCTCAGAGGCTAGACTGAACATGCTTCCATGACTACAGGCAACAGCATGCCTACAGAGTCACAGTTGAAAGCCTGCACCATGACATTTTTTTGCTCACCAGGTAACGGGGAAAAATACCAAAATAAAAATCCTATGAGGCTCCATTTTTTATGTCAGGGATGAAAGTACTTAGATAACCTTGAAAGTGTAAGCTTTAAGAATAAAATCATGTTAGTAACTACTTTGTCTTCTTAACTAAGACCAGTACCGTGCATGTCATCAAAAACAACGGATAACAGGTACAGTCACCTGATGCATATTAAATGTGTTAATAACTTACTAATTGCAGAAGTATACGGATTCGGTTGGACTCGATGATCTTAAAGGTCTCTTCCAACCGAAATGATTCTATGATTCTATGAATAGTTGATTCATAGCTTGCAGATGATTTTTTTCCATTCACCCCAGACAAAGAGTGGTAAGACACCACATGGCAAACTCAAGCTACTCAGAAATAAAGTTAATGTGCAGAATTAAGAGTCACTGGAACTGTGACTGATCATCTAATGGAGAGACAGTTCAGGTTCAGCAAGTCTTACTAACTCAGGCACCGTGCCACATTAACACAGCTATACTTCCAGAGCCAGCTCAGTTATAGAAACAGCACCATTGCTGCCCTACAACACAGACCCTGCGCTAAACAGCAGAGGAGCTACAAAGCAGCAGCACATTTGCAGAGCCACTGGAATGTGAATCAGGCTAAGCTAAGCATGGACACAGCTACTGAGACTGTTTGACTCACGCGAAAATACTACTGTAGGGGCTCAACAAGTCTCTTTCCAGAGCTCAGTATGGGATGTTCGTGTACTTGCATGGCACTATGCTCTGCTGAGGCACTCAGATTGCTGTACAAGAGCCCAGCCCAGCTCTGGCAGTCAGGGATGAACTAAGCAGGAGAGTTAACCTGGAGCAAGCCTGCCTTTTCTATTGACCATATCCACGCCACCCTCCTGAGCACATTCTCTAATACCTGAGCACCAAGCTTTCCTGTTATGTGAAACCTCAGGCTCCTTTGAAGGATATAAAGTTAGCTGCACATAGTGAGAACTGCAAGTTTATTTTTAGTCACTTCCAAAAGGAGGCTTACACCTCTATCACAATACAAAACTGATACTTCACAAAAACAAGGGAATAAGTAGATTGATACTAAATGCTGCATTACTAGAAGACTGACATTATCCACACAGGTTAGACAATTTTCTAGAGCAGCAGCGTTTGGACTCCCCAATGCATCAGGTCATACAGAATTCCAGCTATGCTATGCTATTTACTGCATGTAAAACATTCATCTGCATGCGTGAAGTAAATTCAGTACATCTCAAAATATTTTCCTTTATCTCAGGGCCCCTTTAACAACGACAGGAGGCTAAGGAAAATCAGAAGTACGAAATGGGTTCTGTTCAAGGAAGCATCAAATGGAAAAGGAGTTTTCAGCTTCAATAAAAAGACAACTAAGGAGAAATATGACATATTCACAAAAAAAAAAGAGGTGATAAATATAGAATGACTGTTTTGTATTTCCTACAGCACAAGAACAAGAGAATGACAAATGAAATCATCAGGCCATGGGTCTATAAAACAAAGAACACCTCTTCCCTTCTTCATATACACACGCTATATGTAATTCAACTGTGCAAGTTGCTGCCATGGGATATTTTGGAGCCACAAACTTTAAATCGGCTCAAAAAATAATTAAACCATTAAGAGGGGGAAAAAGATCTATTGAACGCACTTAACATGAGAGAACGTTTCCAGCCTGAAGTATGTTTTCAAGTGCAGTCAGTCAGAAACTGGGAAGGAGTACAGAGTAAAAAAAACCCATCACGTTTTTTGCCCCGTTCATACAGCCTTTCTGTAAGCTAACAGATGATGGGGACAGACCTTCGATTATGATCCAGTATAACTGTTCTTTACTATTTTATACAAACCAGCAATCATCCAACACACAACAGAAGAGTTGAGATATGTAGCTTGGCTCTTACATTCTTACAACACAGCTGCTTATACTCTGAGGGGAGCCCCACATTTTTCCTGGATTAGCGTCTTTATAATGTGGGGTAGTGTGAGGTTTTTTGGAGAGTGAGCTACCCAGATGCAAATGCATACATTTGCTATAACATCCCTCCCAACCTCTACAGACAATACATTCCCAGCTGTCACATATGGACAGCTACATAGAGAGCTATTCAACAGTTAAAACTTATATGGCAAAGATAATTTAACTTCAAAGCTGGACTAGGGTTACGGAAAAATTCCAACAAACCTCCATGTTTTACCGAAGTCCATCTCCAAAATATATCCTCCCAAGTAATGAGGTCTTAACAGAGCTAAAACCATAAAGCCTTCAGCAAGACTCATCCCTAAAATAACCTTCACAAAAAAATACCTGGATCTATACATCATGTATACACTCATGACAGTGTGATGTTTCAACAATTCATTAAAAGCTTTCCAAAGCAGAAAAATAAACTTGCAGTAACAACCTCTAAAAGGACAGTAACATCCAGTTACCTATCACAGTATTTTATTCAAAACCAAACCAGTATCTCTACTTCATGCTCTTAATCCTCAAAGACGCATACAACGTCAAGAACAAAACTTACAGTTCTGATGGATATTACAAGTCATGGACTTAATATTAAGTATGGTACTACGACTCACTATTGTCATCTCTCTCATCTCACTCGTATCTGTGAAAGAGTACCAAGGAGGTATTTCTCTCATCATTCTATCCCAACTTTTTTTCTTCCCCTTGTTAGGCATTAACTAATCTTTTCCTCAGCTAACTGACAAACAACTAGAAATAATAATTCTCTAGTTGGTCTCAAGTTATTTTTAGTTTAGATTTTACTGCTTTCTTGTCACAATGTAAGTAACATTAATAGAAGTTCGTTGCTTTTCGTATTCGATAAAAAGGTTTCTTCCTTAAAAAAATCCACCTCTCCTTTGGGGAAGCAACTGCGAAAAAAATTACATAATTTTGTCTTGTAAGCAAAGATCTTCTATTTCTGAATAAAGTACAACTGTTTCTACTAGGTGAAGGATGGGTATTTTCTAACAACTGTTTGTGTTCACTGAAATTTTTGACTTAGTAAAGATGATGGGTAAAGTTCTATTTCATAAACAGAACTTTTTTCCCCACCAAAAGAACATGAGTACATTCTTCAAAGTTCTCCTCCTCTTCCTACAAATAAAACATATGACATGCAAAGATTTTAATGAGCTAAATATATCGAGTCACATGAACACTTACTCCTCCTTTCTTTTCAGATTCTGTCTTGCTTCCTGTGCTTTGGCAAAAATAAACCATTGAAGGGCTGCTGGATCACAGACCGTTGGGATCGTAAAGTGTCCAAATTCATGTAAGCTTGGTGCATATCTGTCACTAATGAAACATGATGGAAGTAAAAAACAAGGTATCTTTTTTTTTACAATCAAATTTGGTTCATGAGAATACAGAAGCATCATACATAAAGCTTTTTTAAAATTACATTTCAAAAGCAACTGTCAACAATACTCAAAAAGTATAAACAGCAGCACCATTATATACAGCTGAGCATTAACCTGACAGCACAAAACCTTTGATTTAACCCAGCACAACACTGTAAGATAAAGACAGAACTTTGACTCTAACTTGAATGAAATTAAGCAGGATTTTCTTCAATCTGATTCCTTCTTAACCCATACAAAGGCACTTAAAACCTTTAGAAACAAAGACTTTGGCATAATGAAAATCTGAGATTATATTAGTTTTCTTCTTAGTGAGAGCAATAACCAATGTAACAAAAAAAAAAAGAAAAAAAAAAAGTAAAAGCTCTAAAAGGAAGAAACCTTTCCTGCAAATACCTACCTTTCCAGAATCATTTGCAAGCCTCGCAGACTGCGAGGATGAAAAGGTAGTCTACTGTCACGTAATTTATTATAGAAAGAGT